>SJJU01005561.1:0-20953 GCA_012932125.1 Conopomorpha cramerella | reverse complement strand
TTTAAGCACTTGTTGGATGTGTCTGGGTGTTATATTTATATAAGTATATAATTAAATGAAAAAAAAAACTGTAGATATAAGTAAATATATCGCGTTGTCTGATTTCCATAACACAAGTGCTTTAGCTACTTAACATGGAATGAAGGCAATGTGTGTGTTGTTGTAAAATATTTATTTATTTATTATTATTTATACTTATTATTCTTCTTCTTTTCGACGCGACAGCGTATGTCCTCAAATGTTTTGTGACCAGTATTCGGCCACATGCACAGCGTTATCCGTGACCTCGTACAGGTTCTATTTTACTTATTTTTGTGAGAAACACAATCGTACAGTTTAAGAAATGATAATTATTTTCAGGGATAAAACAAGACTTTGGAGCGTCATTCGTACTTATATGTGCAATAAGAGAAAAACCATGGATGATCCATCAAAAACACAATCGTTCGCCTAACGCGAGGAAACAAAGACAACGGTACCAATCGACCTGGCGAAAGGCGGGCGGCCCCAAGCACAACAACTGTTAATTAGACTAACAAAAAATTTTATATCCGTAATAATGTCGTGGGATAGTCCCACGACTCCACCACTCCTCCGAGACTGGTGAAGTAATGATGGTGCTATTGTAACAAAGCAGCAGGAAGTCATTTATCTAACATCAAGAATATGAGCGTTTATAGTGATTTCGAGACTATCGCTCCCGAAGTGTGCAATTTGGGGTGACGCCATGTCACTCGGGTGACTAACTGCTTTTGCGTTGTTATATAATGTAAGACGTGCGTAATGCCGATTAAAAATAGATTAGGACTATGAATAATTTGATACTAGTATCTACTACTACACACATCAAAAGTGTCTAGGGATCAAATACTTTTTAGAAGATTGCAATCAAGAGTATATTTTCCAAAAACTGAATTTATTTATAATTTATTCAAAATGAGGTAGGAATTAGGTAGGAGGCCAATCCAGAATATTAGAATTGATTTAAATAAATTAGATTTTTTTAGAGCTAAAAATGTTCTTGATCCCTAGACACTTTTGATGTGTGTAGTATAAAAATATTCTCGTCTGTGGTCCAGCTGGTAGGATACATGACTTGTAACCGGGAGGTCGCGGGTTCGAGTTCGGCTACTGGACGTGTACTAGTGGGAATCTTTTTCAAAGCCTATGTACGCAACGCAACGCTTGTACGGTGAAGGACAACATTGTGATGAAACCCGCACACCACAAGGTGTGTGAACCCTGTAAGGGCGATGGGCTCACCCCTTGTCACGTTGGGTTAAATACGCTTGGTGAACCGTGGGCACTTGCGCAGTGTAGCAAGTGCCTCTGCCTACCCCGCTTTGGGATTAAAAGGCGTGTATTTTTTATCTACTAGTAATAGAATATTTTGATACTAGTGTACAAAATATTATATATCGGGGAAGCGCCGCAATTTCATTCGCGCAGTTTTTTCATGTTCGGTAAACGAGTTCACTAATTTGCATTAGTGCGATTTCAATAATTGCTTATGTACTGTAGTCTTAATTATTAATTGCCTACATTAAATAATCAATTACTTTTTATTTATTAATTAATTGATAGTCTATAGTTTTATAATCTGTTACTCTCTATACTAGCGCCATTAGTTCATAAGTTTTCTTTCCCATTGACGTGACGGCCGCCATTGACTAGTGGTCAGGACATCTCTAGGACGACGCATAATTGATGAGCTAAGGCATTTGTTGTGTGCATCTGGGTGTTTTATTTATCTATGTATGTATTTAAGTAACTATTTATGTAAGTATATCAGTCTCTGGCATCCATAATCCTAGTTTGGGGTCAGGTGACCGTGTGTAAAAATGTCCTGGCATATTTATTCGTTATTTATATGATTTCAGTTTCTCGCATCCAGCTTCTGCCCCAGCCTTATGTTATTAGGTTAATCCTTCAACCTACAGCCTATATGTTATTCAGATGTATGTATAAGCCAGTGGCGTGCACACCATATAGGCAAAAAGACACTGCCTACCTTAGTATCTTGGCTGCCCGACCTAATAATAGAGTTAATGCTAAATCCTTTTTTGTAGTACTCGCGACATAGGCTGACGAAGGTCCTGTGTTTTGTGAGTGAGTGGATAAGAAGGTACATGTGTTTCGTAAATACAAGTTACCTGTACATAGTTGTCAGTCTTTGGGAATACTGCCTACCTTGTCGTGAAAACCAGTGCACGCCACTGGTATAAGCTAAGTATATTATTCTAAACAGACCATAATTAACGGAAACCGGATGAATGTCATACCTAGAGAGGTTCGTCCTAACCAATTAGCAAAGCAAGCCTCTATGAAACGCACTTTGCATATCGCGTAGTAAATGAGCTTGGCAACTCTTCCGTCATCCACGATGATCTTCAGATAGCTTGCATCCTGCTCTGTAAATGATTATAAGTAAGTACAATCCCGGAACTCGTCAGATATGTATTATGGCTTTACAAGTGTGAATGAAGCCTTTATCTAATATGATCAATACTTTGTTCATAACCACGTAGAGACCTAATTTTCTGTACTGTTTAGGACTTTTCGGTATACAGAGTGTAAAATGACCCCGAGCAATGGTATTTGTTTCTGAAAGCAACGGTCTTACAAACATTGTTGGGCTCTGCAATATGAACAACTTTTACTAGGGCGACAATGCGGGGAAACGCGATTTTTTTATACATTTCCCTACATTGTTCGGGGTTCTTTTACACGCAATATATATTGAGTTTTTTTTCTCTATAATTAAGCAAATTCTATAAGTTAAACCATTCTACTGCACTCGTCAATGTGGGTTTTGGTATATAAATCAGTTTTTCTGTAAGTACTGGAACGATTAAACGATGGTAACACATAAAGTCGTTGTAAATCTTATCCTGCGTTCACACCGACCAAAAAGATTTATTACACACTAGCTGATCCGGCAAACTATATATTATAAATATATTATATATTATAAAAAACTAGCCTAAATGTTATTCCAGTGCGTTATATGCTGCGTGCCAAATATCAACCAAATCTGTCCAGCCGTTTTGACGTGATTCGCGTTCAAACAGACAGACAGACATTTGTTCCAATAATATGAAATTCGGCTTTTGTCACGGCAACTTGATATAATCCACTGCTTTTCTCGTAAAAAGAATCTATGTACAGTTTTGGACTCCGAACAGTTTTATTATAGTATAGATCTATTTCGCGTAACCTATCCCGTAAGAAGTGATAGACAGAACGATGTTTTATAATATGTTTCGATTCGGTGTGACCATAGGGTTAGATTTTACCGAGAAATCTTCTAGGATTAATAAGCTTTTACAGTAAATTAATCATGCGGTTTTATTTTTCATTTACTCCATCATATCAAGCGTAGACTTACAATAGTTAAGCAGTAAATGTTGTAGAAACATCTCAGTTTATAGTGTACTTACTGATAACATCATGAACAAATTACCCGCCAAGATCTGCCCATGCCGGAAGTTGACGACCTTATATGCAAATGCAGTTTACATGAATAAGTAACAAGCTAACACAACTGATGTCCGGTCTTAACTACGAATTAGAAGAAATTAGTATAATTTTCCGAGCAATTGACTTATTTTCTTGTTTCTTATTAACCTTCTCCTGACAATAACAAACACAACAAAAAATAAATAGCGAAATCGGTATCGCCTTTCACTCGTGATGACGTGGCAAAGGGAAATAAGTAAAATCATTTTGTATAGAAGAAAAAATAAAATAAATACACTTCACACCTTTTAGTGGGCCGGCCATATTAGCCGTAGAACCGATGACCGTTGGGAAAAACGAGTTCTCGAGTGGAGACCGCGTCTCGGCAAACGGACTGTCGGACGCCCTCAGGCAAGGTGGACTAATGATATACGCAAGATGGCTGGCAGAATCTGGATGCGAGAAGCCGAAAACAGATCACAGTGGCGTGCAATTGGAGAGACCTATGTCCAGCAGTGGACAAGTATGGGCTGATGATGAGTATATTTTTCCGAGCAATTGACTTATTTTCTTGCGTCTTATTAACCTTCTCCTGACAATAACAAACAAACAATAAATACGAGTAAGTAGCGAAATCAGTCTCGCCGTTCACTCGTGATGTCGTGGCCAAGGGAAGTAGGAAAATATTTTTTATAGAAGAAAGAATGACAAACAAATCAAATACACATCGCCGTTATAGTGAGCGATGCCGAAGCGAGTGTGTGAGCCACAGCTTGTGGTGTGCGAGTTTTATAACGATGTGGTCCTTCACCATACAAGCGTTGCGTTGCATACATAGACACTGAAAGAGTCCCGACGTCCCGCGACCTCCCTTTTGCAAGTCAAGAAATCGACCAACTGGACCACTGACGCTCTAAGGAATAATGAAAGGAGATTTATTAGCTACAGCAGAAAAACAATATAGAAAATAAAATAAAAAAAGCAAAGTAAACAATAAAAACCGACATTATATAGCCTGCTTACTGTGCCTCTGCCGAAGTTAAATGGCATAGTCTATTCAGGCTCTTTTACATCTCTGTATTCGATATAATTTCATGCCGCCCCTGTATTTCTCCCTTCCTTGGTTTGTTTTGGGAGTTATATTTATGCTTAGTGGCTTAAATTGTCTGTAAAATTTCTAGCCACGCGCTAAAATACCCTTATGAACTGTACCTACATATATATAGACCTATACCTTGTACTGTGATGTACCTATACCTTGCAATGCAATGCTACTTGCGGTCAAAATAAATGGCGCCCAACGCAATGCACAACACATCGCGTGTTCCTAAATAAGACCTTATTCAGGATAAAAATATTTACACACATCAAAAGTGTCTAGGGATCAAGAACATTTAGAGGTCTAAAAAAAATCCAATTTATTTAAATCAAATCTAATCTTCTGGATTGATCTCTTACCTAATTCCCCATGCCTGTATTGATGCCATGACTTATCACCACATTTTGAATGAATTCAGTTTTTGTAAAATATATTCTTGATTGCAATCTTCTAAAATGTACTTGATCCCTGGACACTTTTGATGTGTGTACATTTGAGCAGCCTTCAAGACCTACACTAGGAGTGCACAAACGCTGTTCTAACTTTATACAAACCTAATAATATAAAATGATGTCAAAGTTTGGATGGATGTTTGTCTTTCTATAACGTAAAAAGTATTGGACTGATTTTTATGAAACTTGGCAGCATTGTAGCTTATAAACTAGATTAACATATTATAGGCTTTAAGGTATGTTGGTAAAACAACGTTTGCCGGCCTTCCAGCTGTACCCCCCCTATCTAATATACGACTTTCTTTTAATATTATATATATGATATAATAAAAGAAAGTCGTGTTCAATTTATAACTCGAGAACGGCTGAACCGATTTGGTTGAAAATTGGTGAGGAGGTAGCTTAGACTTTTTTTTAGACCTAAAAATGTTCATGTGTGTACATCAAATGCGGACAAACTGGTCTTCGTATATACATCAACTAGTTAGTGAACGTTTTATCATTTTATGAATACAGCAGATATTGTTATAATTGGTACACTGAGGTCATTGCCTCCTTCATCCAAAGTTCCGTTTACCTCACGAGTGTAGGTACGGCATGTAATTGTAATGTAAAAATGATACCGAAGTAGTAAAGGGGCTTCCTTTCCCACGCAAAGTATGAAATAGAGGAAAATTGTGATTCAGCGCTGCTACAGTTCACATACTCTGCATATCTCGACTCCATAGATCAAGCTGAACGTAAAAAAAAAACTTGAAACAATGTTCCGATTGTGTGTTCAACTGCTTTCTCACAGCGCCGATTGTTATCTATGTGAAGTTTAATTAGTTGCACGGGTAAATGACCAGCCGCGGTTTCTGTCTATCTAAAATATTATAACAATAAGTCAGAATGGCAAATACTTACCTACTAATTGGAGATGTGTCAACGGGTTCATATAAGGATGCAGATTTTTTGTAGCAATATGCTGTTTTCTTTAAAAAAAAAAACAACAACAAAATAGCGAGTCTGAAGACAGACGATCATAGAATAATGTTGTTGCATCTCTTTCGTTTTCAACTATCTTTGACAGATAGATTTTTTAGAAATCTCGCCTCTCGTTCAACCCCTGTCACGTTGGGTTAAATGCGCTTGGTGAACCGTGGGCAATTGTTTTATTTAGCAAGTGCCACTGCCTACCCCGCTTTAGGATTAAAAGACGTGAAGGATATGTGTATATCTCCTTATTTCTACGGCGTTATTTTTATTTTTGACTAGATAACCCCCGGCAAATGTTTTATTTGGCCAATATACATTATTGACATTGTTTCTCTCCTATTACATGTATGTATTATACATATGACATACATTTTCATTATTCATAAAAAAACACTCTGCCTATTAAAGAAAACCGCATCAAAATCCGTTGCGTAGTTTTAAGATTTAGTAGTAAGATTTAGGCATTCATAAGGATAAACGGCGGGAGGCGACTTGGTTTTCAGTTGTCTATCTATCCTATATTTATATAGGTACATCATTAAACCATAATTTGTTTGTCAATGTTAAAAGATTTCTAAGGACTTCCAAATGAACAGGTACCCATTCTCACTTATTTTCAGGTTTGTTTGACTGTAGCCTCATTAAGGATATTTTCATTAGATCTAGCTGTAGTCGTAGCGAACTCTGTATACTTACACAAAGAAAAACACAAATAAACTAACTCTAAATAATTTATCAGAAACAAGCGCCGTAAACACTAAATCGCGTTCAGAGAAAACTTTAAACGCTCTCACTAAATATAGGATCATTTAGCGAGCAGGATGCAGCGACATCCTGTTTCAAACAATAACTTATTTTTTTTCATATCCCTTACACCTCATTCATGAATGAATGATTACGTCGGATGAATTGTTTCACGTCATTATCTATCGAGAGGACGCGACGTCATTGATGACTACCTAATAATGACTGCATTCTGTGCAGTTGGCTTCAGACAGTTCAACTGTTGTTGTACAATTTTGCACATGACCTAAGTTATAAGTTTATCCTCTTTGGTAAAAGTTCTGCCAACGTTTTTCAGTATACTTTTACATGGCTGACGTTACCACCATCAGCGGTTCATGTGCAATGCAATTATAAAATAATGACAGCTCTCTAAGACGCTTATTATTGTGTAAGCAGAGAAGCAATTGTATAACAGTATCTAGGTGGGTAGGTGTACTGCATTGAGAATGTCTTACCCGAGCAATGCAATTTTATATCACAACTCTATGAGGAGTTTTCTAAAAAAATCGATCTGTCAAAGATAGTGGGAAGCGAAACAGATGTTACTACTTTATTTTATAATCGCTCGTCGTCGGACTAGAGGATAGTATTTAAACGTGCATCAAAAAAGTCTAACCTAACCAAAATACTGACTTAGCGACAAAATTACTGATTTGCTCTTCTAATTGCACTTCTGATGATAACTTTGGCTTTTTAGGTGTGCAAGTTAGTAATTTTTGATGTACAGTTTATTATTTTCCATATTTTTTTAAAGAACATTTCTTATTTTAGGCAATGAAGGTTTGCAAAAAATCTTCTACTCGATCATTGTAAATTCTTTAAAAAAGTTATCGAGAATAGTAGATTATACGGGGCCTTTCCGCAGCTCGACGTCCAATGCGGGTATTGTGCATGATTTGGGTAGCGCTACTCCAACCACACCAGCTGCTTGAGGAAACGCAACAAACTATTTGTGTCCTTGACGATCTCCTTTAGGGACCGTCTGGATCCTAGAAGGGTCGCCCTGTATCCGTCCTGGTACTCCAGTAGGATATGTTCCGGTGTCTCCTCTGCCTCTATACATGCTTTGCACAGTAGGCAAAAAAAAGCGACTTCTACCAGTATCTACTGGTCGCACCTGGGATTTTTTAAATTTCTCCTTGATTTCTGGTCTGAACATCTCAAATTTATTATGGGACCGACCACATTTGAATTATCTTCATTCAAGCAAAAAAAATATTTGATTCACGAACGAAAAAAAAAACATACGTATATACGATGGAATTAAGAACGACTCCTTATTTAAAGTTGCTATATTATTGGTAAGTACCTGGACGACCGAGCTTCGCTCGATTATTATTTTTTTTGTAAACTTAGTTTTTTGGAAAAAGTCGATTATTTTCCTTCGATTTTTTCATAACCCCATCTCTAGTTACTTCAAAACCAAAATGTCCCCCGCACCATCCTACGTATAGCATAGTATTACTACTCGGCAATAGATGTCAGTAAGAGTCGTATTAACAATTTGAGCAATTTTTCATGCCCGAAAACACGGTTGGAAGATGTTTTCTAAAAATTAAACCTAGCTAGATCGATTTATCGCCCCCAAATCCCTCTACATACCAAATTTCATGAAAATCGGTGCAGCCTTTTCCGAGATTCCAATTATATATATATATATATACAAGAATTGCTCGTTTAAAGATAAAGATTAAAGTTGCCAGACCAAGACACCGTTATAGTCTTATGTACGATGATGTTAATAAGAGGTATAGGTAAGAGCATGGTTTTCCGATGGCTAGGCTGTGGATGTACACGCCTATAACACACTACCATATTTTAATCAAGTTTAAGTTTTTTACAACGAATAACACTCAAGTTTCTGCAGAATACAATCTGGTACGAGATGTACGCCTGTAATAGAAATATTGCTAAGACCTATCTTTAACTAAACATATATTTAGTAATACTCTGTTGGTGTAACCATAACATAAATAAATGAATAAATTATCGTGTACAATGTAAACCGTTACAAGCTTTCACATACGAAACATAGTCGCTTGTTTATCGAAATTCACCGGACCGGGCACGTTACTTACCATCGGTATTGTCTATTCCGAAACTCAATGCCCGGCTCTAGAGTAGGCGTCCACCAATCCACACTTGGCTGGGCTGTGACACGCCCATTTGTGGGCCGACCCGTGTCTTGTCAGTCTTTTGTTATCTCGACGCTAAGAGAGGAAATGTAAGCTGTAAAAGCCAAGACAAGCGTGCCCATTGTAGCATACTGTAGTATATAACGGAATAGTAGGTTAGAACGTCAGCTTCGTTAGGTTAGTCCTCCGCAGCCCGTGGTGTTCTCCCGAAAGACATAGTCTTCAACAGAACTAAGTAAATTACGAGCGTCTGTGGTCCAGTTGGTCGGATACTTGACATGTAACCGGGAGGTCGCGGGTTCGAGTCCAGCTACTGGACGTGTACCAATGGGACTCTTTTTCAGAGCCTATGTACGCAACGCAACGCTCGTACGGTGAAGGACAACATCGTGATGAAACCCGCACACCACAATGTGTGCAAACCCTATAATGGCGATGGGCTCATCCCCTGTCACGTTGGGTAAATACGCTCGGTGAACCGTGGGCATTTACTTTAGGAAGTGCCTCTGCCTACTCCGCTTTGGGAATAAAAGGCGTGAAGTGTATTTTTTTAACTAAATTACCGTGTGGTGACGGCGAATAAAATACATGTGTCACCACCCCAGCACACTTTTAATCATCATGGGGATCTGTGCTCGCGGCGAGGCGACCGAGGGAACCCTTCAGAGGACGGACAGCAGCGCTTTCTGTGAGTTAAATCATAACACCACTGCGATCGCCACCCCGCCTGCCAAGCGAGGCGATTATTGGCATTTCCACCCAAATGATTATGGAAAACGTTTGAGGAGGCCCTCGTTCAGCAGTGGACGTCAAATGGCAGATGATGATGATACGCTAAATGCGCAGAAAGTTGATGTAAACGTCAAATAGCTGTGGAATGTTTTAACTTTTTATTGAAAAGGAGCTAAGCGCTTATGCTAGTCCCAAAGGAATTCAAAGTACCTACCTTTCAGCTCTATCATATCGCTCATTTACTGCAAAAAACGCGACATCATGTGACACTGCTGAAATAACAATCTTATTACTATTACTAACTAGCAAACACGACGAACTCCGTTTCGCCACCAGATGGCTTCGTTTTGTTTTCCCGCTTTTCTGTTGAAATTTTTCTTAAATTTTCTTTACTATAAACCTTACGGAGCCTGAGACCTTTCCAACGAATGCAAAACCGTGGAAATCGGTTCGTGCGTTCTGAAGTTATAGCGTGAGGGAGGAAAACCCGACTTATTTTTATATAGTAGATGATTATTTTCACAATAACAAAATATTGTGAAATATGGCGTTGTTGCAGTAAATGAGCGAATGTCAGAGGCCGATGAAATCTTAGCCATTAGATAAAACGTCGATAAAATAAGCAGAAGCAGCTCTTCACGTAGCTTGAAAATCTCTAATAGATGAACTGGCTAATTACTCGAAATTCTACCACCGGCTTTGGTCTACGGTTCGAAGTATAGGTTCCAGGAATGTTAAACAACAAACCCATAAAAAAAACTACTATGGATTTCCAAAAATCGACAACCGGGAAGGATAAGCGCTAGTTAGAATGAGAAAAAAAAAATTGTACAAAATTGTGTAAATTGCCTGTACTTTACCTTCTGGTTTATAATTTAAATAATTAATCGCCGCTAAAATTGTTAAGCCAATAAGACACCCGACTCTCCACAGGCATTTTCCTTTTCTTCCATTAAATTTCGAATAACAAGTCAGTATTTCTGCAAAACTACGCTACACACGCTGTTAATTTGTATGAAAACTGTGTAACAACGCGGGTAAAATCGCGAGGCAAAAAGCAGGATGTAGGAAAATCCATAGATAGACAAATGACTCCTCTTAGTGTCATCTGGCCGGATGTTTTCCTGCGATTGTTGCCGCGTGTCGACATATGTACGGAGATATTTAGACTTGGCGGCGAACGTCACAGTTTTTGCAGTCTGCGCACGCGCATCTCGGAATATCAATTAAGTATTTACAAGACCATCATTGAGACCAATCAATTAACAATTCAAACAATATAATTATGAAGTGTCACTTAACATAATACTCTGAATTAATTTGTATATTCTCAGATACGCTATAAATGCGAGCCTTCACCGGGTAAGATGGCGTCTTTCAGTCGCAAGTTCATTCTTAAGAATTACATACATACACTTCACGCCTGTCTCCCAGAGGGGTAGGCAGAGACTACAGATCTCCATTTGTCACGATCCTGACATACCCCTTTCGTTTCATCTACATTCATACATCTTTTCATACACGACCTCCGGTTTCGAGTACTTTTCACGCCACCTTCGGTCAGGACATCTTAAGAATTCATTCATTAAATTTCATAACTATGAAAGAGTAGAACAAGCTATCACGTGTCTCATGCGACTTTTATAGCACTCTTTCCCCCGTTACCAATAAACGCGTTGTACCGAAGTTATTTTACAGGTTTACTGAACTGGTTACTCCGTTTTTCGACATACAAATGACAACTTAGCTTGGTGTAATGTCGGAATAGATATACCGCGTTTATTGGTAAAGCCGTTTATTTCTAACGGTTACTATTAGGAATCGAAGTTGTTTGTAGAAACCAAAAGTTTGGGTTCTACAATCTGGATGAATTCTGCTTGGGTTAATTTTATCAGGAGAGGCTGATAAAGTAAAACTGAACCTCCAAGTATGAATACCATTCTCACATAGGTAACAAAAAAATCTAAGTTATAAGAGAGGCCTATGTCCAGCAGTGGAGAAATATGGGCTGATGATAATGGTAAATACATAATTTACATCTTGTAAAACTATGTGAGAGAACAAATAAACTTTCTGTATACCCGTACCCTCTAGCACGGTAAGACTCAGGGTCCGATTCTCCAACCACAAGGGCGAACAGATCAATCAACTGATGAGCAACTGTCCGATGTCTCACAGAGGTCTCTAAGGGATCTTAACGCCAGCTGTCGTAACAGTAACCTGGACACAGGGCTTAAATTACCATCCGAAGCATAAACTACGATCGCTTTGTGAGGTAGGTAGAATAAAAAAATAAAATAAATACACTTCACGCCTTTTAATCCCGAAAGTTCACCAAGCGTATTTAACCCAACGTGACAGGGGGTGAGCCCATCGCCGTTATAGGGTTCACACACCTTGTGGTGTGCGGGTTTCATCACGATGTTGCCCTTTACCGTAGGTAAGTAGCTTTCATAGTTATTTAGTCATTCTAAGATATAGTTTTAATATTGCTGTAATATACACAAATCATCATCATCCAGATGAAATGAAATGTCAATTACGTTTGCAGGCCGGTTGGCGATCGCAGTGGTGTTGTGGTTTAACTCACAGAGAGCGCTGCTGCCCGTCCTCTGGAGTTCCTTCGGTCGTCTCGCCGTGACCCCCACGACGGGAAATGTTGGGCTTCGGTGGTGACACATGTATTCTATTCACCGTAATCACACGGCTATTATAGTATATACTTCGCTATATACTTCGAAATACATATAAAAAAATATTGCTGTTCGTTAGTCTGGCTAACACACGAGAACGGCGGGAAGGATTTGCCTAATTTTGGTCCTGAAATATTCGTTTGAATTATAAGTCATGGGAAGATTTACAACCCTACCCTCCTCTAACTCCTTGTACTTATATAAGTGTGTGTAAAAATGTTTTTTAATCTCTATACAAAATGTCATGGCTCAAGGAACTGTTTATTTTGTATGGAGATGAAAAAATATTTTTTCATTTTACTGCTTAGTCCCCATAGTAAAAACGTTTCATAATGACGAGACGACAACGTTTATAAGACCATAGCTCGAGGTCCTTTTACACGCACTTACTAACTTGTACTTGTTTCGGGATTGATGCCTATTAAAATGTAGTACTATACAGTAGGGTCTAAATAAATAGGTGATTTCGGCGTAAAACGGTATTGTGGAATGACTTGCCCCTATACACTAAAATCCTTACACCTTAGTACAAATATTTTTTTCTTTTTCTTGCCCGAATCTGTGTTTCTTGCGCAGTATAATCTGGGAGCCTTTCAAGCCACTGGGGTAAATAGGTAGATACCTAATGAACAAGTGTGCTCCATCGAAGACCACATCCCTGCTTAACATCAGTAGTGCAATTCTCGTATTTTCGTCTATACTAAAAAAGTCTCAACTTAGTCCAAACTCACTTGTTACTATCGTTCTTGTGTTACTATCGAATTTCAATAGTACGACAAACGGCTCGGAATCGTCAAAGCGTATTCTCGTAAACTAACAAAACTAAAATTACTCTTCTCAAACAAACGGTATTCTGGTAAATTACCAAAACGTAATCGTGATCGAGCAAAAATACGAGAATTGCACTACAGGCTGTAAGGTCGTCAAATGCTTATTCATTTAAAAAAAATATTTCGGATCTTTAATTTAACGACTGTGTTTTACGAAGTGTCACGCGCATGACACCTATTTAAATACTTTAAATTACAAAGATGTCGATAGGGATACATTATGTGATTGAATTCGTAATGTAAATTATGTTATCACTTTTATGGGAACAAGACATTGTGAGAAAGTCTCGTGGCCGGAGTCACTGATGCTGTTAATTTATGCCGTTTGTGGTGAGTCTGGCTTCCGTCACGCCTCAATTTGTACGTACCTGCCCCCCTTGTCGTTTACCCAAAAATCTCAGTCGCGTGGGAGACTCTTTGTCATTGTATTATCTAACTAGCTGCAACCCGCGGTGTTCCCCGCGTTTTATTCCTGTGGGATTTTTGGGATAACTCCCACAGGACTCTGAAGTTTTGTCAGAATCCGTTCAATAGTATTTCCGTGATTCAGTATTCACAGACCCACTAATATCATAATCTTTGAAATCGTAAACTTCGACCTTCAGCCCAGTGGAATAATCCGTTATGCCTATCAGTAATTTAAGATTCAGATCTCAGGGCCCTTATTCAGCTTCCATATCACAATACAACTATGAACAAATTACAAGAAGAACAAATGACTATAATGTGGTTATACATATATAATTTTAAATATTCAGTGGGCACTTCCGCGACAAAAAAAATCCTTGTATTAGAAGTGACCTCTGTTGAGCTGCGAGTTTTCTTTAAAAAAAAACACAAAATCGCGAGTTCAAAGACGAACGATCATAGAATAAAGTACATAGTTGCATCTCTTTTGTTTCCCACTATATTTGACAGATTGTGTTTTTTTTTTTAGAAAACTCCTCATAGACAAACGTTATTATTATTCCGCATTTAAAAAAAATACAATAAAAGAGCAAGTCGAAATATGAACGATCATAGAATAAAGTCATCATCAGCATCTCTTTCTTTTCCCACTATCTTTTTACCGCCAGGATGTGGAACGACTTACCGGAGTCTGTGTTTCCTGCGCAGTACAGTCTCAAGATCTTTAAATCGCGGGTGAATAGGTACCTAATGAACAAGTGTGCTCCATCGTAGACCACATCGCTGCTTAACATAACGCAGGATGGTGGTCAAACGCTCGTTCATATTGATAAAAAAAAACTTATCTTTTTTTTTTTAAAACTTCTCATTGCTCCTTAAGATTCCAGCATGATCCCGATTATGACATGTGACAGTGTATTCCCGTTGGCGGCGTACCTCAGCCGCGAACAATAGTAGACTTCATACACCCCGATAATTATCTGAGGTCAACCCCAACGAAGCGGAACGGTATTCCGAGGCGCATACGTAAATAATGCCGTCTTCATATCATGTGAAGATTTTTTAAAAGACGTTCCCACACAGGTTGTTGTGCCCTGATTTTTTTTTTAATGTAAGCAATTACATTTGACCATTACAGCGTTAATTATTATTGTTCAAGTGCTTTGATTTTTAAACGTGTGAAAAACGTGTCTCGTTTCCTTTGGCTTGTGTAAATAAAAGAGATTTGTTTTAATTAAAATTGCTTTTTATTAGACAAATGTTCGTTTAAAATTTTTTCTCTCTATTCATTTTAATAATTAAATTCTTCAACTCTAGGATATTTCACAGAAAATACAATCGGTCTTTGACTCTCTTGAACCTTGGACATGCGGTTGATAATATTCAGCAAAAAAAAAAAAATATGTCTAGAAATGCACAATTGTTCATTAATAACAGGACAATGGTTCACGCAACAATACCACGCGTTTTTTTTTTTATCAAAATTTTGCTTTAATACTTAGTAATTTCGCCTAATACTGCTATTATATCAATACAAATGATGTTTGTTTCTTTATTTTTTTTTCTACAAAAATATTGTTCTTTTGTACTTCATAACAACACGCCGCATGGAATGTTTATAAAAATCACACTTTTCCTTAAAAATTACACATCAAATCCAAACGAAAAAAAAAATGGTTAAATACATACAGTATTGTAATGCAAAAATAAATATATTTCGAGGACAATAAAATTATTGCGTACACTCATAATCCTAGCAAGATTTCCAAAATTACAGGACAAAACATCGATAAAAAATAGTTACATGTATGTATTCGAAAGCAACGTTGAATATAATATCTTAAATGCAAAATGGTAGAAAGTACAACGTGTAGATTATATTATTATACAAAATTATAAACAAAATCGGATAAAAATACATTTTTCTATTTAAAAACTTGGCGCCTATGAAATTACTTCATATGAATTAGAACCTTAGCGACAAACGCAGTGTAAGTGTACCAAAGTTATTACAGGTCTTTTAAAAACTGATTACTCCACATTTGACATTCACTTGTGCTTAGTATAACTTCGGAATAGTTACTCCGCATTTATTGGTAAGGTCTTAAAGATTTTTATTGATCACTGGATACTTTTTGATTTATTATGTTAAAATGACCCCGGAAATAAAGAGTTATTACTTTAACACTTCATGGTACGGTGCCAGGAACAACTTCAAGTAAAGATCGATTAATAAGAGCTGCATCTTAACCCATTAGCACCCACTGTACTCGGAGACTGACAAGTTATTTTAAACTCTATTACTTGGCAATAAAAGTCAAAATCAATTAAAGATTAAGTATTCTTCTGGGCGTTAATGGGTTAACATATTTACACGATGGGTTTGTGTAGTATCTCTGAATAAACGAGCGGCGTGACATATCTCATTTTTTACCCGACTTGAAGAAAGGAAGAGGGTCTCAATACGTACGTTTGTATTTTCTTTTGTTTGTTACCTCAAAACTTTCGCCTGGGTGTACCGATTTGGATGTCTTTTTATTTATTTGAAAGCTGGTGCTTCCCGTTTGGTCCCACATAAATTTGGTTCATTTCCGACAATGGCATCCATGAGAAAACCCACATTTATGTCAAATTTTACTGGTTGAAGTCGGTTCTTTTTTCTTTATTACAGAATACAGACTGTTTGTTTTCAGTTAGTGCGTTTTGATCCGGTTGGGTTCTAGGAATCGCCTGTCCTAGTATCCAACTTAGCTAGGTTGGATGATATGAATATATTATTATGTTTTTATTGTTCTCCGATTTTCCAACCTGCTTATGTACATTCGAGTACATAGTTATATTGCATTCTCGAACAATATGCCTAATTACATATATTTTAATGGCCTATTTTATGGTAAAATATGTTTCTTTTGCTACGTACGTAATGTTAATATAATTCCTGACTATACCTAGGTGGGAAAAACGGACTCTGCAACCGAGAGCAAATCCAATGTTCCAACCCAGCTATGTTGGATACTAGGACCTAGGATTCCGAGAATCCAGGTTGGTTTTTCAGGTTGGAAGATCGGACTAACTGTTTTCATTTTGTTTTCATTTTCCGATGTCATCCAATATGGCAAACAAGGTATGCCACTAAACCTTTTGACGCTGATCGAGAAAACGTGCTGTATTAATGAAACTCAGACGAAAAACTAAGACTTTCAATCCCAAACTGACGTTTAGAATAAAAGGAGACAACGATACGAATAACATGCAGGAGTGAAAGAGTAAGAGACAATATCTTCTGTCCCTTACTGCGTATCAGGGTATATCTGGATCCAAACTGTTAAATTAGCAGTGGCGTGCACTGGCTTTTACGACAAGGTAGGAGTAAATAGTAATCCCCAAGGATTGACACCTATGTAGGTATAGGTCAGCTCTTATTAATCGATCTGCAGCTCTAGCGCGTCAAGAAAGACACGACATATAACAAATACGCGCTGTGATTGGCTGCTATGTCACACATCGTGCGACTTAACTCGTTTCAACCAATCACAGCTCCTAAGTCTACTACACTCTGGCAGTCGCATCGCTCTGGCATAGCAGCAACAAAGGATGTGCATTGCTAATTTCGTTACTATCATTTCATTGTCGTCAGTAGTAAAACAGCGATGCACATCGTCTGCCGCTACGATGCCAGAGTGATGACGATATATAAGACACGACATATAACAATTACGCGCTGTGATTGGCTGCTATCTCACACATCGTGCGACTTACCTTGTTTCAACCAATCGCAGTGCCTGATATATTTTGTCATTTCTTTCTTGGAGCGCTTTGCTAGGGGGACTGGCATGTATTGTAATTTCTTTCTTGCAGCGCTTTAACTAAGGGGGCTGTAGTCAACTTCTCCAGTGTTTTTGTACAAGTATTCTAGTCTATGGTGTCCATACGTTTTGTTCATTGTATACGTAGTTATGGTTGGCTCGTATGTTTTTTTTTATTTGCAATTGCATATTGTAACAATACAGTTCACTATTGTGTAAAGCGTTTGTGTTTTTTTTTTGTATTTACATAGATATAGTATTTTTTTTCTTTACTTGTGAATCAGATGATTTAAAAAGTTGCAAACTAATTGAATTACTATTTTTTTGTCTGCTGTTGCACTGATATATTGCTGTTTTTTTTTTATCTTGGCAGCGAATTTGTGTAGATATTTCATTATTTATAATATTGGTCTGATTTAGTGACGGTTCTCAATCTATTCAAATAAATTATTCCGTTAGTAATCGATATAATCTTCGGTCGTTTCATTTCAAAGGTGCAATTATATTGTACCGATTTCTGCATATTTATTAGTATACAGTCCATTACAAACAATAATGTTTTAATTTAAGTTGCCTCTGCCTACCCCGCTTTGGGATTAAAATGCTTGAAGTGTGTATTTTTTTTTTATGTTTTTTAATTAACATAACATCTGATTCACTATCGTCGAATAATCTTTAATAAACTTTTGAGCCCAAATTGAGTTAAAATTTTCACACCTTCACATTCCAGATTTTATTATTAAAATCTTTAATTTTTTTCTAATTATTTTGGGACATTTTCATTCACTGCTGTGAAAACTAAACGTAAAACATCTTAAAGCTAGTAAAAAATATTACTATAAACGTATAAACACAGTGACTCGTCATGGATATTAAAACTATTTGGCCCCATAGAAATACATCTAGAGGAAAAGAGATCTATAATACCCCCTACACTACTTACGAAGTTTGACAACCTTCTACCAATGACAGTACAAGACAGTCCAAGTTAAAATCTTAACCCTACGTCCTCAGTGAACAAGTTGATACGATGCGGTCCGATACGATGTCCGCACGAACGCACGCTGTCAATTTCAAATCTTCGTAATCAATACAAGTGTCCTACGTCTTTCCGACTGACATACGTACGAGTAGTTGCGTTGCGGAAATGTCAATCCAGCTTGCGATTTGCGGACGAATTTTCGCATTTCGCATGTAAACATGGCCGCTGCTGCGACGGATGTGGAATTATTAATAAACACCAGTCAAAGAAAGGAGATTATTATGGGATAAACGTAATAAATCATACTCAAATCGTTTATTAACGCACCGGGGATGGGTAAATACTTATATAAGATATGAATTTTCTGATAATAGAATACGACGGAGCTTTGACATGTTTACGCGTTGGACGCAGATAACTATTGCACGCAGGACACTCAATCCGATTCATATCGGATCGCACTAAAAACGCATCGCATCGTATCCGCAACGTATCGTATGCAATCCTTCACTGAGGACGTAGCGTAACAACCAATAGAAATGAGCCAACAACCAACTCGAGTTCGATAAAAAAAAAACTTCGCGCGTAGTGTAGCGGACATTTTAACATTAATCACGAAGCGATCGAAAGTCCGAGGAACTTCTGTAAAGATAGTTGCTTAAAGTAATAAGTTCAAGGGTAATCTACAATTAATAGGCAATACGTCATGTGCCAAAGAAAACTAACTTTGGATACTGCGACAACTGTATACAGAATCAATTACTACTCGATTACATTTGGCATAGCGTTCATCGGTGCAGCGCGTCCGCGCGACTACCCGCAGATTGCCAATACCGTTGTCAATATCTGTCTCAATCATACGGGATCTTTCATTTTAAAATAAAATCTTCTTACAACTAACGTAAATTGCAATATCAAAGTGAACGAATGGACCATAAGGACGGCACGTGGACGATCCACAGTGGCACAATTGTTACATAATATTTACAATGCTTAATGCGCCGCGATATTGACAGCGATACTGACAGCGGCGTCAATGTCCGCAGACTTACCGCGCAGGGGACCGATGCTCTTGTTGTCTTTGGGCGTGGCACAGGTTACGATGGACGCGTTTACTGTAGAGCGTTGTCCGGTAGCCTGTGCACGTCGTGCCGCCAGGCGGTGGCGGAGGGCTCGGGCCTCATCACGTCGTCCACGGGCGGGCACGTGGAGCGCGGCCCCGGCTCCGGCGTGTAAGTAAACGTGAGCCCAGTAGCGTAGATTATACCGTCGTTGCGCACCAGCGACACGGGGACCTGGGGACGAAGGCGCAACAACGTTAATCATTGAGTAAAAAAAGTAGAATTCCGTATTTATAGATAAATGACAAGAATAAACATGGAATGTTATCATTGACATAAGGTAAGTGATATTGTATCGGCGAAAATAATTGGTGAGAGAAGCGAAGAGTTGTTGAAGAGAGCTGGAGCATAAGTCTACTGCACTCTGGCAGTTGCAATCGTTCTGACATCGTAACGGCAAACGTATCGTTACTTTCATTCAGTAAATTCACTCTGGTCCTTAGTAAAACAGTCATCTTTTTTCCGCTACGATGCCAGAGCGAGCAACTACCAGAGTGTACTAGAATCGGTCCGCGGATCTGAGACAGCAACGATCAACGTAGTGTATTTTCTTCAAAAGAATAATGTAAGCAGAAAAGAAGCTTATTGTGGTGGCCTATATCTACTCTGTTATACTGATATTAATTGGTTATGTTCCTGTATCAATACATAGTATAAAACAAAGTCGCTTCCCGCTGTTTGTCCCTATTTAAAAGCTTAGATCTTTAAAACTACGCAACGGATTTTGATGCTGTTCTTTAGTAATTGGAGTCATCCTTGGGGAAGGTTTATATAAGGAATACATGCATAGAATATCAGAGAATCACTGTTAATATGTGTTGTTTTGTTATAATGTATATTGGCAGAAAACCGTTTGTCGGGTCAGTTAGTACTGAATGATACCAGTGAAATGGGCTAATCTAATGCATAACGTATGAACAAACTCAACGAGTTCTTGAAAAAATATTAGACCCCATTGTCACGTTAGAAGTGACTCAGGGATACACCACGTGAAGATCGACGTTGGAGAGAATTGTAGAGAGATTCTACGGACTTTATGTATGTGATTCTACACACATCAAAAGTGTCTAGGGATCAAGAACATTTTTAGTTCTAAAAAATTTTTATCTATTTAAATCAAATCTAATCTTCTGGATTGGTCTCCTAACTAATTCCCCATGCCTGTATCAATGAATTATCACCACATTTTGAATAAATTATGAATGAATTCAGTTTTTGTAAAATATATTCTTGATTGCAATCTTCTAAAATGTACTTAGTCCTTAGACACTTTTGATGTGTGTATTTACATTGTCGATTATACTGTGTGTAAAAGGGCCTCCAGTTGTTGGGCTTGACAATATTAACATATTTTACTATGGCGACAATGCGGGGAAAAGCAACAAAATATTTTTTCGTCACTACACAAAATAGACATTTTTTTTTTCATCGTCGCTATAGTAAACGTTGTTCATATTGACGAGCCCAGCAAC
>SJJU01005560.1:0-23403 GCA_012932125.1 Conopomorpha cramerella | reverse complement strand
TGTTGTCCTTCACTGTACGAGCGTTGCGTTGCGTACATAGGCTCTGAAAAAGAGTCCCATTGGTACACGACCAGTAGCCGGACTCGAACCCGGGACCTCCCGGTAACAAGTCAAGGATCCGACCAACTGGACCGCAGACGCTCTTATAGTATTTGATATTTTGTGGTACAAAACTACAAGGATATAAATACTCTGAACTATGTGTAGATCCTCCTTTATTGGTTACCACCTTTCTCAAACCTATGTTAAATAATGTACCTAAATAAATAACAGTCTACTTAAATTGGTACCTAAGGTACGTTACTAAAATATAACATGTGATGGTATTAGAAAATAGAATGCAACATTTATTTTTGACTCCTTCCAGACCGTTGAAATATATACACCCGAAACACTGGTGACACGAGATTTTTTACGTGTGCTTTCCCATACCATAACCTTATATTTTTATTGCCAATAGATGAGCGTTCAACCACAAAATTAGATTATAATTTTAGCATTCAAAATATTATAACACAATATGAGAAGATTTTGAAACGAAAATTTTGCAATCCTAACCTTCGCATAATGATTTGATCATGAGAACAAATGAGAGGTTGCAAATATTAACGAAAAAGACCCACTGCATTGAGAAAAACACTAATATCGAAAGAGCAGAATATAGAAGTTTTGTATAGATAATTATCAAGTACGAAATACCGTAATAAAACAAGTATTAACTAAGTCCGACCATCGACCTTAATAATTAAACCCTAAGGCTGATTATTGCATCATGGATTTGATATACGTAAAAGTTGTACGCACGTGGGGGTCCATATTATGTTTTAAGTAAATTGAGTTCAAAATACAGAAACTCAGGTTCATGTTAATATGGTGGACAGAATCTTTAGTAGGATGACTTCTTCTAAGTTATAATTTGATCTTAGCCTATTTCTAGCCATAGTAGTAATTTGTGCATCGTACAAAATGTGGGTTTTAAAACTAGGTAATAAGGCAATACAGGAATTTTTAAGTGCTACAAAAGCGTCGTGTACTCAAAACTGTAGGGTATTTTAGCCTTTATCAATGAAACAATACTTTCAAAGATTGCCCTTGAAAAAATAAGTAGGAAAATGGAGGATCGTCTAAGAAGGGAAGTAGCAGTCTTCAGTAGATTGCCAATGGTACATAATTACCATAACGTTATGAGCATTATTAATGACAGTGTCATGAAATATTCTGCATAGTCATGCAAACAGGTATTCTCTCGCATCCTCTTCCTTGACAATTTTATACTCCGCTGTATAATATATTTACGTCATATTTATTTCTAACTTCCTGAATGAGTTAGCTTAGTTGCACTTATTACATTGTGTATGTAAATTATCTGCAACAAAGTAAGTATACAGAAAGTAAGAATTGCTCTAACTAGAATGTAATCGTGGCAGAGGAATAATGTTGGAATAATGTTGAAAACACCAAAATTGTAATTTGTTTTTAAATTTTTTTAAGCGTTTTAGAAGGGAGTCTTTTTCAATTTGACCATAAATTTTCTTTTTTTTAAGTTTGTTCGCTAGATTATGTTTTTTGTTGGAAGAAGATTGTCCCATGATAAGGAAATTAGGGTTTGATAATGACAAAAACAGTAAAAACTAAAAGTGCCAAAAAATTTTAAAAAAATTAAGGAATGAAATATTAAGAAAGAAGGCGGTTAAGAAAAACCAGTCTGGTTCAGCATATTGACTTCTAGCCAATAACTTATGCTAAGAGTTAACTGGCTATTGACGGTTATGTATCAATACGTTTATTGGACGAATGTGTTCTTCTCTATCATTTCTTAGTAAAAGAAAGGGACATACATACTGCAAAGGTGGTTAAAGAAAGCTATACAAATATTGGCGTACCTCAAGGTAAATAGCAAGGTATACGTGTGTGTAAGTGTTTGCAAGTTTAACCTCTCGTAAATGTTCATAGTATGTATTTGTTGTAACACTTTTCAGATAGACATTTCTAATCAAACATTTACTCCGAGTATAGTGAAGTCTCTATCTGAATGAAGTATAAAGCACCAAATAGCATTATAAATAGGCTGTAAACGTTCGCACATGGTATTATTTTCAACAATATTGACATTTTACTGCGGTGTAAATAACGCATAAATTCCTTGACTTGTTACTTGAATAGACTTCAAGAGAAATGTCTGTAAAGAGGGGAAAATATTTATTGGAATATATTTACGGTGTTTCTTCATTTATACCTAAAACTACCTACTTTATACTATGGATGTCATATAATGATATCATATATATAAAACATAAATACCTACCACTCAGGTGGTTCAAGCATATTGAGAGGCTGGACGAATGCAGGATAATAAGAGGATATACATGAATATAGTAGAAGGTCGTATAGATAGGGTCTATGCTAGAAAAACATATAGGTACGTATAGCAGTGTGGTGACGGCGAACCACAACACCACTGCGATCGCCATCCCGCCTGCCAAGCGTGGCGATAATTGGTATTTCCCCCAAAATGATCATGAAAATCATTGCGGTAGGCCTTCGTCCAGCAGTGGACGTCATGTCAGTTGATGATGCATCTAAATATATAAAAGGAAAAGCTGACTGAATGACTGACTGACTGACATATCAACGCACAGCCCAAACGGCTAAACGTAAGGACTTGAAATTTGGAACGGACGTAGCTTAGGTACCATAGGGGTGCACTAAGGAAGGAATTCCCGAAATTACCACGGGAACGGGAATAAACGGATAAAACGTTTGTATGAAAAATCTAAACCGCTCAAGGTAGACGCTTGAATTTTGGGATGCAGGTACCTTAGTACACTTAAAGCTTAGGTGCAACAGGCTATTGGAAAATTCCCATGGGAACTGGAGTTATCGGTAAAAAACTTTTGTATGATAAACCGCTCAAGTTAGACGTTTGAAACATAGGATGCAGGTACTACTAAACTACGCGAATGATCGCGATGATGAATCGCGGGGCGTCCACTAGTTACTAATAGAACTCATGGTACGGCTGAAACTCAAATTAATCTTCTATGAACCAACCTGATAACCTTAACCTTTTTGATGTTTCAGTGGCACAGGAAGTGTGATAAAAACTGACAGACCACTTTGACCAACCTTATAAAAAAACTGATGGTGGACGGGGGACGGGGGGGATGTCCTGGGCGAGACGGTTGCGTCATCGATCACAGCGACAACGGCCTGCGACGACCAACGACCAAATGGGTCTCTATTTCAGAGCCTACAGTTGTGTACAGTACACACAACACTCATACTTCTCTGATTACAATCACTGACATCAAGGAAGGTAAACATCGTAATGAAACTCACATACCACAAGGTATATAACCCGCATACAACCCTATAACGGCCATGAGATCACCACCTATAAAGTTGGGTTAAATACTCTTGGAGAATTTTACTTAGCATATGCCTCTGCCTACCCCACATTGTTCTGTCTTACACATAAAAAAATACATTTCAATATTCCATGCTGATGTGAGATCCAATTTGTAACTGAAGGCCCATAATGACAACTCTTTATTATGCTAAATGTAGCCGAAGTATCCTTGTGATCCTGAGGTTCTGTCCATCCCCTTTTGAGTTACAGCATCACCATCATCAGCAACACATGACGTCTACTGCTGGACGAGGGCCTCCTTCCAGTGGCGTGCACACCATAAAGGCAAAAAGACACTGCCTACCTTAGTATTTTGGCTACCCGACCTAATAATAGAGTTATTGCTAGATCTTTTTTTGTTGTACTCACGACAGAGGCTAACAAAGTCCTGTGTTTTGTGGGTGAATAGATAGGTAGGTACCGGTGTTTCGTAAAGACAAGTTAACTATTCATAGGTGTCAATCCTTGGGGATTACAGCCTACCTTGTCGTAAAAGCCAGTGCACGCCACTGCCTCCCCCGATGATTTCCATGATAATGTGGGAAATGCCAATATTCACCACGCTTGGCAGGCGGGTTGGCGATCGCAATGGTCTTGTGTTTTAACTCACAGAGATCGCTGCTGCCCGCCCTCTGGCGAGTACCCTCGGTCGCTTCTTACGACCCGCCATGAAAGGTTGTTCATCATCTAACCTCGCCATCACATCAATTTTGTTCTGAACGAAAGCTAACACTTCATTAATTACAATGATACAAACATTCATCATCATCATCAGCCCATACTTGTCTACTGCTGGACATAGGCCTCTCCAATTGCACGCCACTGTGATCTGTTTTCGGCTTCTCGCATCCAGCTTCTGCCAGCCATCTTGCGTATATCATCAGTCCACCTTGCCTGAGGGCGTCCTACACTCCGTTTGCCGAGACGCGGTCTCCACTCGAGAACTCGAGAACCCGGCCATATTTGCCGTAGAACCGATGACCGTTGGGGAAAACGAGATACAAACATTACATTTCACAATATTAGAAGCCATGTCGAAAACGGTTCAATGACCTCTCACGGAACGATGCGTCATTACCGACCGAGACCGGACTGACTACTAATGAAATACGGACTAATGAAATATGTACTCACTCTTCGTTGGTCTTAAAACTGAGCATGCACTTCGTACAGGCGACGCCCAGGTGCTTGATGAGATGTCTACGCAGCTGCGACACTTGTATGAATGACGCGTCGCATATGCGGCACTTGTACGGCTTGTCATCCGAGTGACGCAGCACGTGACGGCGGATCACCTCGATCGTGTACGTCGTGTAGCCGCACTGGGTGGAACAACATAGCAATGTCACTCGAGTACTTCTAAACCTACGTTCCCACCAGCCAAACGTTCGCAAGAAAACTTGTTGGACACATATCCATTTACGCTGGCTATGCTAACAGATGACCAGGGGCGTACGTCTACGTACATGCACTCTGGTAGTTGCATCGCTCCGGCAAACGATGTGCATTAGTGATTTTGTTACTTTTATTCAACTGTCGTCCGTAGTAATGCAGCGATGCACATCGATTGCCGCTATCATGCCAGAGCATGCACGCTGGCATACAGCTCGAAGAACATAATATGAAGCCTGTTAACGACTGAAGACGCGACGAGGACCCGACGCGAAGTCTCCGTAATGTGGTCGTCATGCCCCAGAAGGGGGAGAGTTGGCAACAACACAGGGACGGATAAAGATAATTTGTATGGAGTCAAGAAAACGTGTGCGTTGAAAAGAGGCAAAAGCAAGTAATGCGCACGTCTCCAGAGAATGGCCCGTACGCGAGAGGCAGGTAGGGTTGGTGGTGTGGATTATCTGCCAGAGCGATGCAACTTAACAGAGTGTAGAAGACTTGCCCCCCAGATCACTAAGCACATGCCAAATATGTTTTTTTGTGGATGTATTGTCGGTGGAAACGCTCGGTAAAACATACTTTTACCCCCTTAGTAAGCGTTGTCACTTATACAACGGTTATTACAGGTCTACTTGAACTGGTTATTCCGTATTTGACATACAACTGACAAGTTAAGTTGAGCTTTGTGTATCTTCGAAATAGCAATTCCGCCATTATTACTAAGGCCCTTAGAGAATATACAAGTACAAATTATAAATGTTAGCGAAACTCGATAATGTCACTGGGCCTATGATACCGAACATCTTTTGGCTTATGTCAATAACGAAAAAAAAAATAACGTCTACAGATAAAGTAGCAATTAACATGGTGTTTCTTGGCGAAAGTTGTTAGGGGTCATGGGCTGAGGGACATTCTATACAACGTATAAAAGGACCCCGAGCAATGGTCCTAGAAACGTTGTTAGGCTCGTCAATATGAACAACTTTCACTATGGAGACAATATGGGGAAATTAAAAAAAAATATTTTTATTCTCCATACAAAATGTCATCACCCGAGGCAAAAAATTGTCAATTTTTTTTGTATGGAGACGAAAAAAATTATTTGTGTTTCCCCGCGTTCTCGCCATAGTAAAAGTTGTATATATTGACAAGCCCGACGTTTCTAAGAGCATTGCTCGGGGTCCTTTTACATGCAGTATAATATTAGTGCTGCTGTTTATTCAAGTATCTACTCACCTTCATAGACATCACAATGCTGCACAGTAAACAGAAGAAAAACGTAAATATTTTTTTTATATTGATTTTCATACTGACAAGACAGTGTTATAAAATCACACAGAAAAATATTAGATTCAGTAACCAAGTCTCACTCTAGCCTTTTCTATACTAATTTCTTTTTTTACTTTCTTGAGGCCACCTTTGAAATATCTTCTTTCCAATAAAAAACTTTAACAAAAAAAATAAACCGCCGAAGAAACTAAAAAGCAAAAAATAATTCTTTTCATCTAAGGAAACAACATTGTGGAGTTTCGTCTTTCAGTTTATTTTTTTGTTTAGGTTTTATTTAAAAAATTGTGTGGCCTATACATGGTATAACCTACTAATCTTTAAGAAAAAAACTTTCTCAGCAACGAAAAATTTTTTCAATGAAAAAAAAATTTAAACACTGTCAAATTTGTGCGACATACCTGTTCACATTCATACTTCTTTTCCCCGTGGATCTCTAAATGTTTGATGATCGCAGCACGGGAGCCCGTGTTCTTTCCGCATAGGTCACATATGTATATGTTGCCTGAAAATAAAAATAATACATACATAAAAAAGTAATTATACATACACTAACATCCGTTTTCCACAAAAGCAGGTGGACGAGACGTGTGGTGACTGCGAATAGAATAAATAAGCAATAATCAATATTTTACAACAACACACACACACACACACACATTGCTTTCATCCCATGTTAAGTAGCACAAGTGCTTTATGTTATGGAATTCAGACCACGAAATATATATACTTGAATACATTTTAAATAAAGCACCCAGACAGACACATTCAATCAGTACTTAAAAGCTCATCGCCTAAATACATGTCCGCGGTGGGAATCAAACCCACGAGGCCAAACAGAGCTTTTATATTGCTTGTGGCTTTATGAAGGG
Organism: Conopomorpha cramerella; assembly: GCA_012932125.1. Classification (NCBI taxonomy): domain Eukaryota; kingdom Metazoa; phylum Arthropoda; class Insecta; order Lepidoptera; family Gracillariidae; genus Conopomorpha; species Conopomorpha cramerella. The sequence continues at coordinate 16,443 of SJJU01005560.1, read as the reverse complement.
TTTTTGGAGACCCTACATGCTTTGCCTTGTATATGATACCACCTGATTCCAGGTGTCCTACTAATAAATGTGGGAAATAAAAAGTATAATGGGAATAGTATGGTCAATGATTAAGCTATCAGTTGTATGTCAAATATGAAATAACCACTTTCAATAGAATTGTAACAAGTTAGATTTAAGTTACACCAAGTATATTAGTAAGGGTGCAGGAGTATATCTTTTATCTAGAAAGATCTCTTACACTTCACATACATTTACATTAAAAATATTATAATCAGGACCTCATGTTAAATAAATACATTTTCATACATACCCATATGTGTCTGATGGTGGTGATTAATGAAGGAGCTAAATTTATTTGAATCAAAGTTACACTCCTTGCATTTGTATTTATTTTTAACATGTTTGTTAAGGTGCACCAACAAATTATCCTTTCTTGCATATCTCGATGAACAAATCTGGAAAATAAAGATAATCAATGATAAAAATGGATATTAATTTCTGTAAGTATTGTCATGGTTATCAAAGTTTTTCAATAAGGATTCAAAATAAGCGTAAACAAATAGTCTGGATATATCTTGCATTTTTTATATTTCTAGTGTTATTTTTTAATAATTGACTATATTTCATATTTTTATTGTTGTTTTATTAGTGCATATGAAAATAGATAAAATAATAAGTTGATAATTATGATATTTTATTTTTGAAAATCAGCTTATTTTTTAAAAGGTCTTAGGCGACCTTACAGCAGCAGATATTTTTTTAATATAGTCAATTACCATTTTATTCCATTACCATAAATTACACATGTTGGTACACATGCAGGTTCAAGTTGGTATTTTAATTTGAAGTGTTAGTTTTTGTGACTGGCAGTATGTTGTGATATTCCAGAATTGTTGCTATTAGGAAAATCTAGGAGTTCTGTAAGATTAGCTATACCCAAGCAGTATCACCCGCAATTTGTGCTGTACCCAAGGGAATTTTGGGATAAATTATAGCCTATGTGTTAATCCAGGGTCTCTGCAAACTCCATACAAAATATTGATAAAATCGCTTGGTATTTAGATGTGAAGTAATAACAAACACTCGCAAACTTCAGTTATTATAATATTAGTGGGATATTGTATGTTGACTCAAATTTGGCTACACTTGTATGCAACTATTATGCAATTGTGACTATCACAACTTTATTGACACATTTAGGAACATGGTAAGAGAGCTTAGATACATTCTAAGGTGCAAAATTAATATTTGTCTTCTAAAAGTTGTAGGTAAAAAAAGCATAAAGGCATTATGTTCTGTCGTGGGGACAGAAACCATAACTCGCAATTGCAATAGACATTATTATAGTATAAAAATAGGAGCTTACTTCACACTTGAACTTCTTCTCAACTTGACCATGGCATCCCTTCTGATTCAAGTGACGTATAACATGATAATGTCTTACAAATGATTTGTCACAATGCGGACAATGGTACAGTTTCCTGTCATGTACATTAGCAATATGCTGTTGCATTGCTTCCTGGTTAGGGCAGCGGACACAGCAGTGGGTGCACTCAACACTGCCTGGTATCGTGGAATGTTCATTCTGAATGTGTGCTTTCAAACTTGCCTCGAATTTGAACACCTTCGTGCACTGTAGACACCCTATCAGTTTCTGGAAGAAAGAATAGTTTTGTATTTTATGTTTGTAAATAAGAAAAGATGAGATGCTATGTAAATTTGGACACATACTTTGTGACTGAGGCATGTTTTCTGATGTTTGACGCAGGCATCTTTAGTTTCGAACACTTGTTCGCATTTATTACATATTTTAGACTTTTGTTTACGACGTCTTCGCTTTTCTGGTTGTTTCTTTTTAGTGTCTTCTACTTCGACCTTCATGACACTCAATAAATCATCAGACATTTTATAATTTTAGCGATTCTTCAAATACGAATTTAGTTTTCTACATCACAATTTATTCAACATGTAAATAGTAATTTCACAAACAACTGTTGTAAACTTGTAAACATAGCATTTCAATCTGAGAGAAAGAGAATCAAAGAGAATTTTGTTAAATTAATTTAGCAGGCGCTCCATAGGCTGCGTTCCTTCACTTTTTTTTATTCGCTTGCTCGAACCTTTGGCAACGTCACAACGTAAGCAACATTAAAAAGTAACTTTAAGCTTAGGCATCACGAATTTATAGCCATCCAAAAATGAATTAAGTTATACTATACAATATACATGATAGACTTCTGTTACATACTTGATATTAATGTTAAGGATCTTGCAAGTGCTGTGCACTTGACTGTGTAAGAAAGATAGGTACGTTAAGTGCACCTAACATGCCGCCATATTGAAAAAAAATTATAACTACCTATTACTACCTACGAGTTCATTATTTATGTTATGTATGACCGAGTTAGGTCACCTAGGTGTTATACGATACATAAATTGCACTTACCTACGTTATGTAGATCATTTTTATTTCAGAGAGTATTGTACTTTCAAAATATGTAGCTTGTATTTAGGTACAGTCAATGACTGCCTAGCCTAAGCATACCTTTCTAATCATAGTTTCTAATACTTGGCAGTACATCTATGAATTATATTTTATAAGAGCTTTTGTGGCCTAGTGGTTGGGTACCTACTATGATCTATCATCGAAGATTGCAGGTTCGAGATATGATCTCAGTAGTAATGTAATGTAAAGTACTACTAATGGGTCTAATATTAGGGGCTATTTATCAGAGTACATTTACGGTGAAGGACAACATCGTGATGAAACCCGTATACCACTAGGTGTGTTAACCGTATAACGGCGATGGGCTTGGCTTAAATGCGCTTAGTGAACTGTAGGTATTTTCTCAGAAAGCCACTTTATTTACCTCTTCCTATCCCGCTTTGGAATGAAAAGGCCTGAAGTATATTTATATTTATCACCCAACCATTTTAAATAAGCCGGAAGTCCTTGTTACTCTCAAGTCTTCAACTCTGCTTGTTACAGTCCTTGACTGTACCTAATAAAGCTACTTTATAATAGTCAACAAATTAATGGAAGTAATATGTAGGTACTACGTACATATTGTACTTCCATGACAAATGGTAAACGGTTACCATGGTAACCGAAGTGTCAACAGAGTTAAGTGGACGATGAAGTGTTGTCAAGACATTATCACTAATATTTATTTACGTTTACTGTGATATTATGTGCAATGGAAAAAGAAGTTAATCCGGAAGTTATAAAAGCAACACAAACGTCGCTCGGGAAATATATAAAGAAACCGCCATTGACGGAAAAACTTTTGAAAAAACCACCATTTCGATTTTTGCACGATATCATAACATCGGTGAGTATTTACCGAACTACAAATTAAAATTGATTTAACCTTGGTACCTTCTGTAGGTACATTGATACCTACCTTTGCACACAATGTTTTACCTACTACCAATCCGACTTACCTACTCATAAAAGTATTTACAATTTTACTCTATCTATCTTTGTAACTAAACCAATCTGTTTTTTTTTTCAGGTCATAAAAACAACTGGTTTTTTTAACGGCCTGTACGATGAGAATGAATTGATATCTGAAAATGTGAAGGACAGGGAAAGTAAAATATTGTTTTTGAGTAAAACTCTTTCTGTATTAGGTAAGAGATTTCATCATGTAAACTACTAGATACCTTCCTACTTGGGTCATTATCGTCTCGCTTATTGGACGATTATGGATTCAAATCCCAACACAAAGCGTATATTACCTACAAATCCATCCACGAGCCTCCATTCATCCCTACACTACCTACAACTCATTTTTGTGCATTAAGGTCGTTGATGGTCTCCAGAGGTCGGGCATCAGCGCTTTCTGTTAGTTAAACCACAACACCACTACGATTGCCAACCCGCCTGCCAAGCGTGGAGATTATTGGCATTTCCCTCCAAGTGATTGTGGGAGGCCCTCGTCCAGCAGTGGACGTCGTGTGACTGATGATGAAGGTCGTTTAGAAATAGTTATAAAACAATGTGGCCACTGTCGACAATGTCACAGTTTAAAATATATTCGGTGAAAAGGGACCTTTTTGCCTATCCCTCTATGCGGCTAAAAGAGTGACGAGGTAGTAGGTAGGTATGGACGTTATAGAACCCACTTCGTTGTCGCTATGGAAACTACTATTGACAGTTATTGCTTCCTGTTTTCAAGCAGATGAGTTGTTATACTAGTTGACTTTTTTTTGTAGTAACAACGACTGGAAAGCCCCTATCAGCGAAACCTTCCAAAATCGTTGCCGGACAAGAACCAGAAAAAACTAATGAACTTTTGCAACTTATAGCAGAAGCTCTAGATAGAAATCTGTCATCGAATGACGCCGTACAAAAGTATAAGGAAGGCATATCTAGTACAAAAGAAAAGAAACCCAGAGATCAAGCAAAGCCGACAAAGAAAATAGATGGAAGCAAATCAAAAGAAAACGATAAACCTTCAAGAAAACGCGACACTGTGCAGAACGATAAAAACAGCTCAACTAAATCAAAAACGATCAAATCAGAAAAAAATGATACTGATAAGAAGGTTTCTCCACCAAAGGTCCGCGAAACACAACCAAAACATAACAAAACAAATATTGGTAAAACTGAAAAAAGACCTGCCGAAATTTCATCAAAAGAGAAGGACAAACCAGGTATCAATGTCGCTAATGAAAAAATTAAAACATCTGAACCGAAATCAACAGAAAACTTGAACAATCATGAACTTAATAATTCTTACACTATAGATAATAACGGTATTAATTCAACGTCGTCGTCATCCGTAGACCTAATAGCAAACAATACAAAGACAAAGGATGATGCCAATAATCTTCCACTCAATAACACTAAGAATGAAAACGTTCAGTTTTACAAAAGTATGGACGACTTGAATACGGAGGATAATAGTATTCAGAAGCCTGCAAGTGCAACAAATAATTTAGAAAACAATTTAAACGTAAAGGAAGAACCAGTACCTAAACCAGTCGAAGGTGATAGCATAAACAAAGCAGAAGGTATTGTGGAAACAAGTGCAGCTGTTACTAAAATTGCCCGTCCACAAAGTGTGCGGCCCTCGTCGTCCAGGCCTGGAGCTCCCAGGCTAAAAGAAAAGAATGAACACATACTTGCTCCTGCGGATAATACACTTCTAGCTAAAGTTAATATCATAAGTGAAAATGCTCCAGTAGACGAGGTATGGTAGTTGTTCGGTAAAGATAACTATTGACATTGTCCTGTTTTAAGTAGGTACAGCCAGAGAGTAAAGCTTCTGACTTGTTCAAAATGGCTATATAGTATTTTCACACCTATAAAATTTTGATAATATTACCCAGCTATTTAAAAAGCAGTGTCTTAACCCTTTAATAGGCAGTTGGTTTGTTTGAAATTCATTGATTTTACACTGTATTTCAACGGACTAAGGTGCAAAATTAAGTGGGATCTCTATTCTCTCTGCCTGGTAAAGGGCTAAGATATACTTTTATGTATTTTCATAATGATCCCTAACATCACCATCAATCACGATCGACTACAACCTGTTGTTTTTTTTATTACAGGAAGATGAATCAGAAACTGTTGTATTCGTGGAGGAACCACAAAATAACTTTCAAACAGGAAATATTGATTTAACAAATAACCAACATGGACATTTAGTTCAACAAATACTAGAATCTCAAAAGGAATTTGCGAAGACAGGAAAAACAGAGATTGTAAGCATACCTACCTCTTTTTATTTGAAAACTCATGGAACCCCCATTTCATCCGCGTAATGTTACATTAGATTTCTTTCACACATAGATACAAACAAGAATTTTATCTGATAATTCTGGTTGCGAGGAAATAGGACTTTTCTTTAAAAAATCAAAAGAGCGAGTCCGGAGAAAAAACGATCATATTTTTATTTTACATGCATTGGTTAAACCATCAGCCTAACCCTTAACAATAAAAAAGACGAACGATTATAATTATCATATCTCAGACCAAAAAACTAGACTTGCAATCCAAAAGTGACGTTTAGAATAAAACGAGACAACAATACTGAAAAACATGCAGGAGTGAATGAGTAAGAGAAAATATCTTCTGTACCTTACTGCACAGCAGGGTATTCTGTCTTCTGGATCCAAACTGTCACTTTTACTATCAAAATGACAGTTTGAATTCAGAAGTAAATCAAACTACCATACATTTTGCTTAGAAAGAGAAAGACTAAGGGTGCTGCGCGGCTTGCAAGTCTAGTTGTGTTTGATATTAGATAGTTGCATCTCTTTCGTTTTCAACTATCTTTGACAGATTTTTTTTAGAAAACTCCTCATTCTACAATATAGGTACTATCGTCACTAACACCACTCTATAATCCCTAAAGCACCCGCGGAGCTGCTTGTTAGAAAGGTTTTTCAAAGTATAGTCTAAAAATACACTTCACGCCTTTAATCCCAAAGAGGGGTAGGCAGAGGCACTTGCTAAAGCAAGTACCCACGGTTCACCAAGCGTATTTAACCCAACGTGACAGGGGGTGAGCCCATCGCCGTTATAGGTTCACACACTGCGTGGTGTGCGGGTTTCATCACGATGTTGTCCTTCACCGTACGAGCGTTGCGTTGCGTACATAGGCTCTGAAAAAGAGTCCCATTGGTACACGTCCAGTAGCCGGACTCGGACCCGGGACCTCCCGGTTACAAGTCAAGTATCCGACCAACTGGACCACAGACGCTCTCTATAGTCATGGGATTTATATTAAGTAACACTCTCACGTGTTTGGATACTATTTTTTATAAAGGATAGCTGTCACTGCCGCTCTACATCTTGCACATGTGGATTACTCTTAAATTATTTACCTATAATGGTTTATAGGAGTGGGAGATCCAGTTAGAAAACACGCGCGAAACAGCCAACCAAGAAATAGAAAGCCTCCGCTTCAACATTCAGGCTCTGTCGCGGGTTGCGAACCCACTCGGCAGGTTGCTCGATCACGTCCAAGAGGACGTGGAAGTGATGCGTCAAGAACTCCAGAAGTGGAAGCAATCACACGAAGAAGCTTCCAAAGAATTAGCGAAACAAAAGTTGTAAGTGTTCAAAGTACCACCTTCAGCCCCCCAGCAAAGCGCTCCAAGAAGGACATACCAGGCGTTGCCATTGGTTGAAACAAGCAAAGTCGCATGATGTGTGACATAACAGCCAATCACAGCGCGTATTTGCTATATTTACTTCCACATAAAAGTAATCAAGGTGACAGAAATTTTCAAAGGTTCTGTCGAATTTGTCCACTGCACTGGCAACAGTGCACAGTGAAGGACTGTCTGTAATTTTTACGGCTTATGCTTAGAATGTTACCCTCCTAAACTAGCCTTTAAATAAGCCGGGAGCGTTATGTTATTATTATATTATTATTATGTTATCCAGTCATTGGATTCGAGGCGCATGCCCCTACTATGTGTGCAGGCAGGTATCATCAATGTTAGTCCAACAGTTCCGGGCATAAGAATAGTTCTGATGTTTTGTCTTTTTGACTGGCCATGTTCATATCTAAGGCGTATTTTTTTCAGAACAAATGAAGAATCTCTACATCCATCGATTGCGAAATCAAAACAACTGGACATCGATATTCAAGAGAAACGTGAGAAAATTTGTGATCTCAAAGTAGCTATACATAAAAATACCTCAAGAATCGAAAAATTACTTATGAACGGTAGAGTGCAATAGATTTAATTTTGTACGGGAATTCCGGGAATTGAAGCATATCACCTATTATGTAGGTCCTACCTACACCTATCTAATCAGCACATTATAGAACATTATATTTACATTACTTATATTAAATAAATTGTAATACCTACTTATATATCCAAGACTTTTAATATAAATGGCGGACCGAAACAAACAGTTGCAGGCTTGCAGGGTAAGTGCTTGAGTCGGTTAGCTTTACGTCGGACTTACTTAGAAAACGAACTTCGCTTTGTTTTGTCCGCGAAGGGGAAACGCCCTGTCACCCTGGAGAGTGACTGGGTTGTGTTGGACAACCGGTAGCCCTATTCGTCACCCGGGTCTACAGTGCCGAGTCTCACCGGCCTAGCTTAACTTGGTCACTCCACGTCATTCTGGAGTGCGGTGAACTGTATTGAACTCTCCCAGATTCGCTTCCAAGCCCGCTGGCAAGCTGCATTATTAGGCGGGGCGTCACATCCGAGGATGAAGGCCGTTGACAGAGATTTTACAAACGGTGTCAAGTGGCGTCGGCAGCAAGAAATGTCGGTTGGTACGCTGCACTGCTCTGCTACCACAAGTAGACTTGCAAGCCACGTACCACCTTCAATCTGTCTCTTTCTCGCCAAAATATATGGAATTCGACGTGCTGAATCCAACCTGTCACTTTTTTTTTTAATCACTATGAACAAGCGTTTGACCACCATCCTGCCTGATGTTAAGCAGCGATGTGGTCTACGATGGACCACACTTTTACTACCAATTTGACAGCTTGGATCCAGAATTATTCTGCCACGCGTTGATTTTTGTAGTGCAAACAGCCTGATTGCGGAACGTTGCTGGAGTGTACGTTTCCTGCACTGTATATGCTGTGTGTTTTTACATCAAAGCTCTGTTGCGGTTCTCCGAGGAGCTGGCATGGTTGGAATAGCACGACAAACAATAGGCGCATTGAACGTCGAGATGCCGTAACGCTCCGTATCATCTACATCTAGGCGAGCGTGCAGCGTCGTAGACAGCATCGCACCAGGCATGACCACCGATGCTGATAGTGGTCAAACACTTTATTGAAAATAGAATAACCCTTTGACACCGAAGTGGGCCGCGGAGTAGGGCTAGTGTTTATCAGAACGACCCGTCCCGAGGAAATATTATAATACCTATAGTCTGTTCATTATCTCCGGAGAATTTATGTAAACAAACAAAAAAATTGGTTATTCATAGTGTAAACGTTTCTGCGACTCTGTTTAAAAGAGGTAAAATCGCCGTTAATTAGTTAAATTCTGTCGTATTACACAGAATGATGTAAAATATTAGCTTTATTAATAATACATATTACCTATACGTCATATAAAATACATCAAATAATTTTTAAAACAAACTTATTTTTAACAATCTGATCTCGATATTAAAATGTGCCTCTTGAAGAAGTCTTTTCGTCTGAGTTTCCTAAAGTTTACAAAAGGAGGGGGGGTTTGATACAACTTTCAAAAACATTTTTTTTCCAGAAGTAGTTTACTATTAAGTCTCTTTTTGAATATCATGCATGACCAGTCATGGTTTTGTTGTTGTTTTGTCTGTTCCAATTTCATAGTATGCCTGCATTTTTAGTAATATTCTTCAATTTATCTTTAGACGTTTGTTATTATGAACATGTCCTCGCCCTCACACTGCATTAATAAGTTGAACAATGACTGAAAGTGTGTTTACACAAATTCTCTCGGTGAAATGAACAGGTTGTAGGTAGGTAGAGTAAATTGACAGTTCAAAAACTTTGAAAACCGCTGATTTGTTGTTTACATAATTTCTCCGGAGATAATAAATAGATATAGTATATAGTGTATATAGTAAAACCCGATGTTTTCCCCGGCCAAACATTCACAATACAACATATTGCACACGGGTCTAGTGATCTGGTCAGTTGTTCGTGAGATACGGGATAACCAGCGTACTTAGGCATATAATGTCAAACATATTGTGGTGTGAATGTTTAGTGAGCGTCAAGATGGCGGGACCAAGTCCCCAATTCGTAACACTTGTATGGGTTTGTTTGGCAGGATGATGATGATGAAAACATGGTTTGTTTTATTACTGCATGAAATCTATGCCTGCAGGCCAATTCTGTTAAAGTGTACTGAGTAAATAAATGAAAAACGATGAATGATAGATAACTTTTGATGTACCTAAGTTATGACTATGAAAATTACTCAAGTTCTTGTACCTAGGCCGTACTAAGTATTCACATTCGATTTTGCACGATTTATAACAATTTTCATAAAAATTCAGCGATAACATGAATCATCAAAGTGGCGGGACCAGTGTTTTTATATCATAACTTTTATTTGGCACTTACAACTGTGTTGAAAATTTAGTATATATATGTACATATTATGTAGCACTAAGTCTTCAGGTCAGTCAGTCTCGGTCGCATATTGCGAGAGGAGAGCCTCACTCCTACGAGACGCGTCCCCAGGTGGCGGATAGGGGAAGGCTCGTCTATTGTTTCCACAATAGCAGGGTTGGAGCGAAATAAAATAGTTCCCGTGGACCAACAGGCCGGAGACGGATACTCCGTATATTAAACCATTTAGGCTACCAGAAGCCTTGGGGTTACCCCTAAAAGACTGGCTCTGCGGGCACGGACGCAAAGATGGCAGCCCCATCGTCGTGATCGGGGTGCTGTGGGCTAATCTCCTGCACACCCTTAAAATAATAATGATTATGAAAACTTTACGAAATGGCAAAACCCAGATACCTTTAACGACGAACTTTGGCACGAAACAACGGACACGGATTGGATGTTGGAATGTCAGAACCATGACTCGACCGGAGAGACTACCCCAGGTATCCAAAGTCATGAGGGACTACAACATCCATATCTTAGGACTCAGCGAAACAAGATGGAACGGCTTCGGTGAGCAACCTGCAGACTACGGCTCCACACTCCTGTATAGCGGCAAGGAAGACGAGGGCGCAAGCCGAGAGTACGGAGTAGGTCTACTCCTTAGCCGTGATGCGAAGAGCAGCCTGCTGGAGTGGAAGCCGGTGTCTGAACGTATCATCACGGCGCGCTTCACCTCTCGCGTTAGAAAAATCACTGTGGTGCAATGTTACGCCCCCACCAACGCGGCTTCAGACGAAGCCAAGTCTCGTTTCTACGACCAGTTGGAGCAGACGCTTAGTGATGTGCGTCGGCAGGACATCGTCATCGTAATGGGCGACATGAATGCTAAGATGGGCACAGACTGTTCCAACCGTGAACATTACATGGGCTCTTTCGGCGCAACCGGAGAAATAAACGAGAACGGAGAACTCTTCGGGGAACTATGCTCATCTCAAGGCCTCGTAATCGGCGGTACGCTATTCCGACATAAGGAGTGTCATAAAGTCACTTGGATATCCCCCGACGGTGTAACACGTAACCAAATAGACCATGTTGCGATCAGCCGCGCTTGGAGATCTTCAATGTTGGATGTTCGTACCCGCCGTGGAGCCGATGTGGACAGCGACCACCACCTTGTGCTGGCTGAGGTGCGACTCAAGTTGAATACGCCACGGAAAACGTCAAACAGAACCGCCAGAAGTTTCGATACCAGGAAGCTCAAGGACCCCGACTGTAGGAGTGAGTTTTGCCTGTCTCTTCGGAACCAGTTCGAGCTGCTGGAGGAACTTGAAGACGAACAAATCCAGGAAACTTGGGTGCGCATCCGGTCTGCTTACATCAGAGCTGGAGAGGAGGTGCTCGGTTACGCTAGCCGGAGTAAGGAGGAGTGGATGTCGTCTGAGTTGTGGCAGGCAATCGAAGATAGGCGTGACACCAAGGCCAGGATGCTTACATCTTCGGCGCCTGATATTGAGGTGCTACAGGAACGTTACACCGCAATGCGCTCCAAAATCAGGAGGCTCGCACGGCGCGACCGCAGAAGAGCGACGGATGAATTGGCCGACCGTGCGAACACCGCTGCAAATCGCCGTGACACGCGTGAACTGTACAACATCGCTCGGCGTCTCAGCGGCCGGGGCAGGAATGTGTCAAGAAAGCCGCTCAAAGACAGCAGTGGCAGACTCCTGTGCACCTCCAGAGAGCAACTGTCAAGATGGACAGAGCACTTCTCCTCTCTTCTGGTCCGACTCCAGGATGATGCTGGCACCGATTCGAACAATGATGGTAACATGAACCTGCTGGATATTCCCACCACCCCACCGACCTTCAACGAAATTGTCAACGTGCTAAAGCAGTTGAAGGCAGGAAAAGCACCCGGGGTTGACAATATTCACGTGGACATGTTGAAAGCGGACCCCCCAACCTCTGCGTCGTTACTCTACCCCCTTTTATCCCGGATTTGGGAAACTGGACTTGTACCCGCTGAATGGAAACAAGGCCTTCTAGTGAAAGTTCCAAAGAAGGGGGATCTATCCGTATGCGACAACTGGCGCGGCATTACCTTGTTACCTGCTGCCGCAAAGGTACTAGCGAAGATACTGCTCAACCGCATAATGGAAAAAGTAACGGACACACTTCGTGACGAGCAAGCTGGATTCCGCCCTGGACGCTCTTGTGCTGACCACACCAATACGTTGCGCATTCTCATAGAACAAAGTGTCGAATGGCAATCCGAACTGTACCTCGTGTTTGTTGATTTTGAGAAAGCCTTCGACACTGTGAAGTGGAGCGCACTATGGTCTAGCCTAAAACGCAGAGGAATCCCAGCCAAGATCATCGCCATAATCCGCGCTCTGTACGAAGGCAGTACTTGCAGAGTGGTGCACGATAAGGAGTTGGGAGCACCCATCAGAATCAGCGCCGGTGTTAAACAGGGTTGCCTTCTGTCTCCTCTCTTGTTTATTCTTTTACTGGACGACATAATGCGTGAAGTGACATCATCCTCAAGAGGCATCAAATGGGGCTCGGGTATAATGGAAGACCTCGACTATGCCGACGACATCGTCCTGATTTCGCCTACTTTAGCCCAGTCGGAAGAGAAGCTAGAAGACCTTCGCGTGGCTTCAGAAAAAATGGGTCTGCGAATCAATAGGCGCAAAACCGTCGATATGAGGGTGAAGTCTGCAAACACCGACCCAATCGTGCTCCAGGGTGACAGCTTGCAGACGGTCACCCGGTTTGTCTACCTTGGAAGCACTATAACCAGTCATGGGGGAACAGACGAAGACATCGCAGCAAGAATAAACAGAGCGAAGGCAGCCTTTGCTCAGTTGAGACCGGTGTGGGAGTCCAAAGTCCTCAAGCGGCGCATCAAGATTTCCCTCTTCAATTCCATCGTCAAATCGGTTCTACTCTTCGGCTGTGAGACGTGGAGAGTGACAAAGGGTCTCACGAACAAATTACAAGTGTTCGTGAATAAATCCCTGAGGTCGATCCTCCGCGTATTCTGGCCGAACACGATACGGAACGAGGACCTATGGGCACAGTGCGGTCAAATCCCTATTGGGGAGGAGATTGCACAACGCAAATGGCGGTGGATTGGTCACACGATCCGAAGAGGGAAGTCCAACAAGGCGAGCATCGCGTTCGAATGGCAGCCTGGGGGAGGTCGACGCAGACCTGGACGCCCCGTGCACACGTGGCGGCGCACCGTCGACGGCGAGCTGAGAGCGCGAGGGCTGAGCTGGTGCGATGCCAGAGCAGTCGCAGAGGACAGGACGGCGTGGCGCCATCTTGTAAAGTCCCTTTGTACCACTGGGGTACCATAGGACTTAAGTAAGTAAGTAAGTAAGTCTTCAGGTAAGAATTAACTGCCTCCGATTACCGCTTTCAAAAGGTCGTGCCACTTTGACGTCAAAATGGCAAGACCAGGTAAGTCTTGACGTGCTTTTTTTACCTTTAGAGGTACAAATGTCTGGTTCGGGGTACAAATGGTACATATGTAGCACAAACCCATACAAGTGTTAAATATCGAATTGGGGACTTGGTCCCGCCATCTTGACGCTCACAATGTTTAGACGGTGTAAACATAGGGTAAACCTAACGAAGTTTTGTAAATGGAGAGCTTCTTTCATTCCGTGGCCTACAGAAAGGTCGTATTGGGCGATTGATATTTTTATACATCAACTAACATCTTTCAGCAGGTTTCTGTCACGGAACGAAAACAAAATGGACCTTTAATAAAAAAATGCACAATCAGCTGATCGAGTTTGGCGTATCGGGTAGTCGAGTCGGTTTTTTTTTCGTTTCGGAGCATTGACTCCAGCTGCCGAACTGCTGCTGAAATGGGGAAAGAAACATTTCCGCATGCGAAAGGAATTTCCGGATCAGACTGTATGGGGTGTCTTTCTGTACCTACAAAAAAATGTGTGAAAATAATCGTTTATTTTTTTATCTGTTACTCTGTGAGAAATCTTTAAAGTAGTCTGTGACAATTTGACAGCTGGGGATCGCTTTGTTTTGTTTGACATTTTGTTTTCCTTGGCTGATGTATGTACAATACGTACATACATTCTGTATCTGTGACTGTTCTTCGATCCTGTGACGACAAAATGCATCGCGATGAACAAGACTGGCTAACGATTACTGTGTGATTTTATGCTAATCTCATTTTGCCGAGTAAAATTCCAAGTTTTGTAAGAAGTGTGCACTTTAGTTTGCTATCAAAGTGATAACAATGGGCAGTCTGGACAAAGGTGTCCTCACGGGTTTTATATGTCGACTGTGCTCTGAAATGCATCGTGTTGTTCTCCATATCTACGGCGATGAAGGTCTACGTTTGTGCATATCCGAGAAAATCAACAGATACTTGTCGATAAACGTAAGTTTGTTATGTGCAAATTAACTCTTAATTAGGTATCTAAATTTATCTTTCAAGGTTTCATAAGTAAGAAATTCAATAGACTGCAACACTATTGCGTAAAAATATTACCAATAATACTTGTTTTGAAGCCATATGTGAGATTTACAGTAAAATCTGTCAGTATTTTCTTTTAATTGAAGTTATATACCTTGTTTGTTTTCTCTTTCAGGTGTCCCGTTCAGATCCACTACCAAAAACAATTTGTAAGACTTGCCTGGACAGATTAGAGAACCAGCACCGACTTGTGATGCGTATAGAGCAAGCAGCCATTATGTTAAAGGGGCAGAGACGTGGCACACGAAGTATTTCCATACAATATAATGACTAGTTTGAAGTGATGATTGCATATAATTTTAGTTATCTTTAATTAATTTATAGGTTCCCTTATTTTTACCTCGCCATGATTAATTATTTTTTTATTAATGAATTGGTTTTTATTAATGAACAGTCTTAAATCACCATCAGAATATTATATGCACTAATATTGTCTATGTCTAATATTGATAAAAATCATCATAGTTTGGTAAATCGGAACATATTATATTTTGTTAGAGGTATTTGTAAATATTTAATTAATTTAGATTAAGTATTTGTAAACATAATTACTTAATTCAAGTATGTATCTGCATTTGTGTAGATGTTAGGAAGTTTAAATATTTGTTGTTGTGTATTAGCTGGTCTTTCAGTATTTTGAAACTGTCAACTCTTGGAAATGTACAAAAATGCATACTATGTGGTAAATTATTTTCAAGTTTTAGCTGTTATCACCCTATTAGCTGATATGGGGTTATGGCTTCACTAAACAATGTCAAATTCTTTACTAGACCTAATCAATACTTATATGGAACTTAATTCCAGCATATTACGAACATCCCCAGTGTTTGCCGTTTAAATGATAAACAATTTTATAGCATCTAAATTGTATTTAATTCTTCCAATAAAGATTTACACTTGTCCCTTAGAATTTTGACTGCTTCGATGAATATAGCATCTGGTGTCATTGCCCCTACAGACTCCACATTCACTGTAACAAAAATAACAGACTTTTTTGCTTTATGAGGCCTATATATTGCAGTTCTATTATGGTCTTTAAATAGCTGAAGGGAAAAAGAGACAGTATCATTTTCATTGGTTGAGGCTGGTATTGAGAGTCATAAGACCAACAAAAATAAATGCCCTGAATACAAAACGCATAATATTACTAATTGAGATCAGAGTATGTGCTCATGTGAGAAGTTCTAGAGTAAACACAGAAACAACTCTAAATCCTAGCCTGTGATAGAAAAAAATATATGGCCTCTGTTGCCATGGTTTTAAAACTGTTTACACGGTACTAATGGAATATTATAGCAGTGGCTTACTCCAATAAATAAGTAACCAAAGAGTAATCCACCATTTAAAAAGTTAAAACTTTGACACTAACAAAAAACACACTTCACACCTTTTAATTATAAAGCGGGGTAGGCAGAGGCTCTTGCTAGTGGACAGTATATCAGATTAGACCAGTTTGTCCTTATTTCGTGTACATATAAACCAGTTTTTGAGTCCCTCACTAGCTGTCCATTCTGCAAAGCTGTGGTATTGGTATAAGGTTGGACAAATGCATAATATACCAATCTCAGGATCATAATGGGACAAGAAACTACTTGAATTGGCAAATAGACAATGTGTTTAACAAAAAAAAACAACACACCTATAAAATGATCCCTCACTCGGGTCAGTTCAACAGCATCCTTAATACTGTCGTATCTGAAGACATTTCTGCTGCACATGTCATAGCGGGCATTTTTAACGTAGGCCTTTCCTTCAGAATTAATGCCAATGACACCGGGAGAAAAACAATTTTGTAATAATGTGGCATCATTTCCTGATACCTCCCGAGTCAGAGTCACTTCTGGCAGTAGTCGGTAAGATGCAGTAGCTGAAATTACC
>SJJU01005559.1:0-13555 GCA_012932125.1 Conopomorpha cramerella | reverse complement strand
ATTAACATAACTGCATAAACATCTATTTCGCTTACACAGGTCTGCCCGAGAATTCTCGGCAAATTCTTGGCAGATAAAATAGAATTTTCCATACTATTGCCAAGGCCGAGTTTTCTCGTGCACACAATTTTGTACTATGGCATTTCCCTCAAACTACTCACATATTGTTGGCAGTTAAAGGGTTAACGTGGAGATATCAATTTTGCACACTACTGGACAACGGCGGGGTAATATGGGGCTCGCACCCACTCATCATCTCTCACACGTTATTTCCGGGGCTCCCGGGACAGATTGAGTCTCTACTTTCGAAAGATTCCTTCTCCCTGGCAGAAATAGCAGTAGACCTTATGAACAAAAATGTCACTGACCTCCTTAACACAGGTCTTTACGTGACCTAGCTAGGAGTGTCAGGGCTCAATGTTTATTGTTCGTATCTTTTTGTTATTTCCCTTTTTTATATTCTTTGTATTGTGTGTTTTTAAGTTGAATAAATTATTATTATTTTTTTTAACCTCTAAGTCACTTGTCAAATGCTTTTTCCTACTTAACATTTATCTACGCCTGCTTAAATAGAAGACAGATAGACTCCAACCCTCACTCGTGTATCTTCATTTGCTACGTCCAGCTACAAATGTCTCATCATTATCGGAACATCACAGTCTAGGACAGACTGGATGGTATATTTTTTGCTTAGAACTTACCTACTATTGCAAGTAGTGCCATACTTTGAATGGGTCTGCTTATTTTGGCCGATTTTCCCTGAGGAAAGCGTAAGGTACAATTCCTACCACACCGATTGTTTGATTAGCAATGTTAGGTTCGTACATGAGAAGGAAATATAAACCCATTCCCACTATCGCCAATGTGGGGAACAGAAATTTGGGGTCTAGATTAACAAATTGAATAGTATAAAATTCAATATATAAGCCTATTGGAAGCCATGTCAATTATTATAGCCCCAGATCAGCACCCAAAAAAATGAAATGAACATTTTATTTATATTATTATAGAGATTAAAAATGTTTCCTAACAACTTATAAATGAAAGTTACCATTGTTAAAAATAGGATACAACAGATGTACTTTTAAACTGAAGTTGTACAAAATGAATACATTTTTTCATCGGTCATCGGCGTAAACAGAACCTAAACCTAAAGTACCAGTAGACGGTTAAGTATAGTAACATTAAAAAAGGCCCCACCTTCACTAATGTATATTGTAAAGGCAACAAATAACCGACAATCAGGGCACTAGCCGACCGCAATTTGTTTTGTGGAGATGTATTGAGTTCTTAAGTGTTGCCACTGGGTGAGCTCGAAGGTGGCCACTTGAATGATTTTTATGTATAAATAAATAGCGATAGGTAAGAGAATATTAATACCTGTACAGGCTGTTTAGACTGTATATACGCGACTCGAAGAAGAAATAAAATAAACACTCGCTATTTTTTCGCACTTGCAATACTGACGAGGATTTATGAAAAAATGTAAACAAATCATTGAACACGTACTAATATAATATGAACGTACTTTTTCGTTTAGGTTTATAATAATATTGCATTCCAAGCCCTATTATTTTCAAGGAACCGAACCCGTAATATCTTACTTACTTCTTATTTTCGGAGTATTTGGTGGGGTAGCGGCAAAGGGTTACAAATACAAAGCGATTCAAGATCGCTGCTTCCGATTAACTTCTCGAGGAAGAGCTTGGTGCGCTTCGCACTTGTGGCACACTTTATTTCAAGCACATTATAAAGTATATTTAAATTTTAATTATTTACTTATAGTTCATAAAGATCCACATAAAAAAACGCTATTCACTTTTTTCATCTTGTGCACGGGGCGGTTTTCTTCTTTTTTTCTTCTCCCGCCGCAATGTAGAAGCAAGGAAGATAGGTTGCGAGCTATTGTGAACTAGTGAACATTTATGTAGAGAGTGAATGTCACTGGGATGGTTGAGATGTGCTCAACGACTTGGTCTTGTAATAAAAAAAATACACTTCACGCCTTTTAATCCCAAAGCGGGGTAGGCAGAGGCACTTGCTTAGTAAGCAAATGCCCACAGTTCACCAAGCGTATTTAACCAACTGACAGGGAGGTGAGCCCATCGCCGTTATAGGGTTCACACACCTGTGGTGTGCGGGTTTCATCACGATGTTGTCCTTCACCGTACGAGCGTTGCGTTGCGTACATAGGCTCTGAAAAGGAGTCCCATTGCTACACGTCCAGTAGCCGGACTCGAACCCGCGACCTCCCGGTTACAAGTCAAGTATCCGACCAACTGGACCACAGACGCTGATCTTGTAACCAACAACAAAATATATCGCCAGCAAAGGAGACCACATTTTGTTAGTAAAATACACCGAAGCACAACACATAAAAAAAGGACGAGAACCAACTAAACTGCAGTAATTGGTCGTGTAAAAGCTATTATGCGTATATTTGAGAACAAGCTGGTTGGCCCGAATAATGCTTTTTGCCGGGAACAAAGAGGGTAGCTTTATCCGATAACCTCAACCTAAAGTAATGGATTGTTACCATATCGTGCAAAAAGGGCTTAATTTTCGTATTTTTGCCGTAGTAGTATTTTTATTTATATAAATAAATAATTGAACTTCAATTTTTAAAACTACGCAACCGATTTTGGTCCGGATTGTTTTAAGAGATAGAGTGATTCTCAGGGGAGGTTTATAAAAACATAAAATAATAGAGCAACATTGCAAATTTTCCACGTTTCTAATGATATGTCGCAAAAAAGTTTTTTTTCGCAATTGCATTGCAAATGCTGAATGAATCTTATACAACTCAAAAGATGTACAAAAAAAGTCCGGAATGGTATATATATCCCCTATATTTTATATCGGCCTATCTTTTACGGATAATTCCAGTCCATTTAATGTAGATATGCCTTTTACAGCATGTAAATTGAATAAATACTTTCGAAGATATTAAGTTCTAAAATGTAGCGAGCGAAATGAGCGTCTGTGGTCCAGTAGAGCGTCTGTGGTCCAGTTGGTCGGATACTTGACTTGTAACCGGGAGGTCGCGGGTTCGAGTCCGGCTACTGGACGTGTACCAATGGGACTCTTTTTCAGAGCCTATGTAACGCAACGCTCGTACGGTGAAGGACAACATCGTGATGAAACCCGCACACCACAAGGTGTGTGAACCCTTTAACGGCGATGGGCTCACCCCATGTCACGTTGGGATAAATACGCTTGGTGAACCGTGGGCATTTGCTTATTAAGCAAGTGCCTCTGCCTACCCCGCTTTGGGATTAAAAGGCGTGAAGTGTATTTATTTTTTTATTTTTTTTTTATTAGGAAATAGCGGTACCTACCGACAGTCGACGCGACGGCGGCGGTGGCAGTGACGGCGCGTACCTACCTATTGTACCTACCTGCAAGTATATGGTTTGTAGTGTCACATATGCATCTATCAGTGGCGTGCACACCATATAGGCAAAAGACACTGCCTACCTTAGTATTTTGGCTACCCGACCTAGTAATAGAGTTATTGCTAGATACTTTTTTGTTGTGGGTGAGTAGATAGGTAGTAGGTACAAATATTTCGTAAAGACAAGTTACATATACTTATGTGTCAATTCGTGGGGATTACTTCCTACCGTGTCGTAAAAGCCAGTGCACGCCACTGACATCTATGCATAACGTACAAGGGGTACTTCATATTTTGGATATTTAATGACAGTGTTTATTTACATACAGACGTAACACATTCAATTATTAATAAATAAACATTTCAATAAAAATTACAAAGGTAGGTAGGTACATTAGATTAGATAGGATAAATTAGTATAAAGTGTAAAGTTTAAAATACTGCATATCTTTTCAATTATTGAAAATCGTAATTTACGTTAGATAAGGTACCATATGTCCAGCAGTGGACAGGTATGGGCTGATGATGATGATGATGATGAAGGTACCATAATGTGACATTTTTTGTTGAGAAACCATAATCCGAGATGACATCGTGGTTTAAAGATAGGTTAGTACAGTGAATGCCAAAAGATCACTTTTAGCAAGAGCGAAAGTATTGTTAATGAAACGTAAGGCTCGCCTCGGTCGGCTTCGGGATAGATATAGAGTGGAGAGCAGAAGAGAATCGTCAGTAGAGAGCGTGAGTCTCGCCGCAACCAGGGTCGGGATAGACATAAAGCTGATAGAACCGGAGATTCGTCTGTACAGCTTGAGGCTCGCCTAAGCCTGGATAGGGATAAACAGGTTTGTCTGTATTTAGCGTTCATAAGCAATGCACTGGTATTATTCTAACTTTGTAAATACCACAGTACAAGTTCACTATATTTTATCCTAAAATAATTAAAATAATTATGTCACTTGGTGCCATATTTTCTCCTTAGTGCATGAAAGTCGCTTAGTTTCAGATATACCATTATTATTATTAAGGATTTAGTACCTCAATGCCGACTTTCCTCACAATGACTACTTTTTGAAAATGTCGTCCAACTTGCCCCTCTATGCCAACATTTTAAAATTTACTTACGGGAAGTCACTGAATGCCGACTTTTTGATTTAATACAAAAATATCTTACAAAAAATAAGAAAGTTGGCATAAAGCGATTTGACTTTGGAAAGAAATAAAGAATTGGCTGGTGATCTCTGAGAAGCAAATTTGACAAAGTTGGCATAGCGGGTCAAGTTGTAGGGGATTTTTAAATTACATACATACATACACTTCACGCCTGTCTCCCAGAGGGGTAGGCAGAGACTACAGATCTCCATTTGTCACGATCCTGACATACCCCTTTCGCTTCATCTACATTCATACATCTTTTCATACATGACCTCCGGTTTCGAGTACTTTTCACGCCACCTTCGGTCAGGACATCACCAATCTGGTCTTTATATGTCCTTCTGGGGCGACCTCTACTCACCCGGCCCATTACATCACCCATATAAATCTCTTTCGTCAATCGACTTTCATCCATTCTCTCCATATGCCCAAACCACCGAAGCATGCCCTTTTCAATCTTGGTCACTACGTCTTCCTTCAAACCGCAACTTTCCCTTATCACACTATTCCTTATCCTGTCATTCAATGTCACGCCTTTCATGCTCCGCAATGACCGCATTTCTACGGCATTGACTTTACTTTTATGCTTCTTCTGCCATACCCAACTTTCACTCCCGTACATTAAGGTAGGTGCCAGTACAGCGTCATGGACAGCCAATCTTGCCTTTTTCGACATGAATTGGCTCTCCATAACACTGCGAAGGGCACCGTTAACCTTATTACCCGCACTCACTCTTCTTTCAATATCTTTGTCAAACTTTCCATCACTTGTAAATAGAGATCCCAAATATACAAACTCATCCACTTGTTCAACTTTCTCACCGTCAATCATGCACTCACAAACTGTCCTTTCATTATTTTCGACTACCATTACTTTGGTCTTACTAGCATTCACTTTCATTCCTTTCCTTTTCAATGACTCATTCATACAATTAATCATCTGCTGCAATTCATACGCCGACGGTGCAAGAAGAACTTGATCGTCAGCATATAAAAGGCATTTGATGATTAAACCACCCATATCTAGACCCCAATCACGACCTTTCAGATCTTCCAAACAACTGTCCATGAACAGATTGAACAGCCACGGAGACGCTACGCATCCCTGTCTGACACCTCTATGGATGCCAAACCAGTCTGAGTAGGTCCCGTTTACCCTGACACAGGCACTGGAATCATCATAAAGTGATTTCAAAGCCCGTACCAAGGTCCTGTCCAACCTGAACCGGGACAGCAGCAAGGTCCACAACTCATTCCTGGGTACCCGATCATAAGCCTTCTCTAAGTCCATGAAAGCGCAGAAAACCTTTTGGTTTTTAGCCAAAAACTTCTCCGTCACCTGGCGCAAAGAGAAGACTTGGTCGGTGCATCCCATTCCCTTCCTAAAACCAGCTTGTACATCCCAGATTTTTTCATCAGTCTCACGTATTACCCTTTCGATCAACACTTTTGCATACATTTTGCCGACGATACTAAGAAGGCTGATTCCTCGGTAATGTTTGCAATCCTGCTGTGAGCCCTTACCCTTATACAGTGGAACGATTACGGCTTTGCACCAATCACTTGGTACTCGGCCGTATCGCCAACATGCATTAAAAATAAGGTACAGCAGGTTCGCCACCACCGCACCACCAGCCCTCAGCATCTCCAGCGAAATCCTATCATACCCAGCCGCTTTTCCATTTTTCATTCCTTTCATAGCCTTGAAAATTTCATTCATATGTATCTCACTTTTATTCTCTTCGCCATCCATATTAACCGCATCAACCAAAGTCGACGCGGTGCTACATTCAAACAAATTTTCAAAGTATTCCTTCCATCTTCTTACAACCATACTTTCTTCATTCAAAATTTTTCCATCCTTATCTCTAATTGCTTTCATGCTATGATTCTCTGACTTACTTCTGGCTGACCGGACTAGTTTCCAAAATAGCCGAATATTATTTTGGAAGTTGTCAGAGAACCTCTTTTCATTCCGCTCTTTTAACTCAATCTTCTTACGTACTATCAGTTCTTTCACTCTCTTCTTTAAGCACTTGTATTGAGACATTTTCCTTTCACTTTCATCCACATTAGTTGCTTGGGTGTTGGCTCTCATGGCCAACACATCCATCCATGCCTTTTTCTTTTCATTCACACCCTTGCTTACTTCCTCATCCCACCAGAGCTCACAGTCTCTGGAGACATTCTTCCTCTTTCGCACCCCGCATACCTCAGTGGCTATCTCAACCATACCATTTTTTAAAACATTCCATACATTATCTATCTCATCTTCTTTTATTTCTTCATTCACTATACTGAGTTTTTCTTTCAGCATTGATTCATACTTCTCTTTCACGTCATCCTTCCGGAGTTGATCAACTTTTATTCTTTGCAAGCCTGTGTTGACAACAGGAGCCCGATGACGCCAACCCCGGAACAAACCACTAATTCGGCTGACAACCAAATAATGATCGGTCCCAACATTAGCACCACGATAAACCCTAGTGTCAAGCACATGCTGCTTCAGTCGTCCATCCACAATCACAAAGTCAATCATACTTCTATCTACACCCCGCTGCCAAGTATACGTGTGGATCTTCCTGTGATCAAACATGGTGTTTGTCACAGCAAGGTCCCACTCCATACATATCTCGAGAAGGCTCTCACCGTTCTCGTTCACTCTTTCATCACCAAACAAGCCCAGAACACTTTCATACAAATCACGCTGTATACCCACTTTTCCATTAAAATCCCCTAGCGCTATGATCAACTCATTTCTCTTACATTCTGACAGCACACCCCTGACATTCTCCCAGAATTCTTCGCGTTCTCTAAGTGGCTTAGACATGTCCGGTGCATATACACCCAATACGAACAAGTGCTTTATGCCAACTTTGAGTCTCGCCCATATGAGTCTGGGGTTCACGCATTCGTAGCTCTTCAAACAACCAGCCATTCGCTCTGAGAAGACAAGACCAACGCCTTGGCATGCACGCTGGCAATGCCGCACTCCCGACCAATACGCAGAGTACGTGCCATGCGTGGTACTGTCTATACCCTTTCGCTTCGTCTCATTCACACACATTAAATCAATACTCTTATCATTCATCACCTTGCAAACTTCATCAATCTTACTGTCCCATCCTCCAAAAACATTCAGCGTGGCAAATCGAGCCTCCGCAGTCCACTTTTCGCCTCTCCGAGAGACCTGACGTGACGGGTGGCGAGCCTCGTCGCCGAAATTTTTAAATTAGTAGTCCTTTTGTGGAAATTCGGCATTGAGGTACTAATTCTTATTAAGCTATATTTACTCTGGGCGATGGACTCAACCCCTGTCACGTTGGGAATACGCTCAGTGAACCGTAGTTGCTTATGAAGTGCCTCTGCCTACCTCGCTTTTAGATTAAAAGTCGTGAAGCGTATTTATTTGAATGACATACCTCCTCCTCTTCGCAAGGCCGAAAGTCAGATCACCTTTAAGTACAAGCTTAAATATATGTCTTTATTATCTTTTTCATTTTGTATGCTTTTATTTCTGCCGTGTGCTGCGTGAATAAATATTTTTTCTTTCCTTCTTATTTACTGTCCTAAAAAGCATATATCAACAAAAGTGTTTATTAGACGAACGGTTACCGGTGTACGGAGAATAGAAGCAATATTTGATCTTGTTCGCAATATAGTATATGGGAAATAATTGATAGTACGTATAATAGGTACAGACTTCAAATTAATCCCTCCTCACATACGAGTCTGTAACAGTAACAGGGATTTCGGATATTGCTTTGCTGACTCTACTCTATGTCTTTGTAATATCTATGATGGTACTACACTCTGTGCTAGCTTCAAAGGATGACCCTCTTATGAATGAAAATTCAAAACGTGCTATTGCCATGTGACGTAAATATGTAGTTACTCGATACCTTACTTAGGTCTCTCATTTTTAGCATATGAAGAACAGGTTTTAGACTTCTAATAATGGCCGTGTAATACTATTGTAACTTTATTCATGACACGATAGTATCGATTCCATAGTCCATTGCTTTTATATGGTTTAAAATTGATCAAAGGAAAAGGGTGATTAGAGAAAGATACGGTTTGAAAGAAGATGTAGTGACCAAGATTGAAAAGGGCATGCTTCGGTGATTTGGCCATAAGGAGAGAATGGATGGAAGTCGATTGACGAATGAGATTTATATGGGTGATGTAATGGGCCGGATGAGTAGAGGTCGCCCCAGAAGGACATTATGTTGACCAGATAGGTGATGTCCTGGCGGAAGGTGGCGTGAAAAGTACTCGAAACCGGGGCTCATGTATGAATGTAGATGAAGCGAAAGGAATATGTCAGGACCGTGATAAATGGAGATCTGTAGTCTCTGCCTACCCCTCTGGGAGACAGGCGTGAAGTGTATGTATGTAATATTTATCAAGTAGGGATTATTGAAGTGAAAAAAACCTCTGGATAGACGTAGAAAATGAGGCACTCGACGATTCATTGATTATAATTGAACAGTAAAGCAATGAAACGACCGGAATGAGAAAAGTGAAAGTTTTAATGGTTACAATAATTCCTATTGTAAACTTAACTCCGGAGGTTGGAAATAAAATCATTACAAACATTAGGGGCTAAATAGTTTAGTTTGTAACAATGTGAAATGTTTTGACGAGGGTTGGACGTCCCTCATTGTCGAAATGTTAATGAATTAATGTTGAGCTGCGAGAGAAGAATGTAAAGACAAAGCCGAGATGAGGAAACTTGGTTCCAACAACGATTTGTTACCATTATTGCAATGGACCTCATACTATGTATTTAAATGTTAGAGCTAAAACGCCATGCCTTACTGCCGCTATGTGACCTCCATGGTTAAGGACTTTTTTGTATGTCATTGTTTCTACATTACTTTGCGACGAAAATAAACATAAATTATTCATATATATAATAATATGTAAATGTAGCTGCATTTAGCATATTTTGAATTGGTCAATGCCAAATAAGTTGCACCCCTTTGACTATTAATAAGGATTAGAAAAGAATCCCTTTTTCCATTCTGACCAACTAAACGGACCAACTGAAAACTGGCCATCGTTTTATGTTTCCAACGGATCAACTACATATTATTTATTTGGTAAGTCGGAGATAATACAATAAACTATGTTTTTTCAACGATAGTTAACCTATGTAGCAAGTATGTATGTTTAAAGTCAACATATCAGAAAATTATTTAGAAGAAGAAAGTTATTGGTCGCTATGTATCAAAATAGTAGATATTATTATGTATGTATGTAGATCCGAGTTGTTCAGTTGGGAATAACAAATAGATTTTTTTTCTTTTTTTGATTGATTTTAAATAGTTGGTCCGAAAGAAAAAAATATACATACTGAGTTACACTCTGAACAACTAGTTGGTCGGATTAGTTAGTCAGAGTGGAAAAAGGGAAATGAATTATTTGCCATCTCACGCGTCATGCCGAGACCAAGGAAAATATAGGGATATATTTAAAAATGAGTACTAATGGATGCTTCGCTATTTTATTCCCATTGTTTCAGTATTTCATATATATCTGTAACACGTGCTATCTGCAGGGTCGGGATAAAAAGTATCCTATGTCCGTTTCCTGGTTCTAAGCTCGTTCGTAAGGCGTTCTTGAGATATAAATTGTGTAACTAAAACGACGTTCTTATATTTTTTATATATGAGTACAAAAATTCAAATAGATCAGTCCTTTACACCAAACCAGACTCCGGCTTCCCGCGGGTGGGCCCAATCATTTTTAAAACTTTACTTTTTATCGCCTCTGTTCATCAGGAAAAATGTCGAATTCTAAAACTAAAATACCTCCAAATACTAAATGAAATACTTTCCAATAAGCCTAAATTGAATGCACGCAAAAAAATCATTCGTCTTTATAATATTGTATAACAATGATACAAAAAAAAACTTTTGGAAGACAAACTCCCACAAAATGCTATTCAACAGTGAGTACAAGGCAGAACGGTTGAGAGGAAGTCGAATGAAAATGAATACAATACCATCGAATAATGTCAGAACGGCACTTTACTGAGCGATTTATCAAAGCGCTGGAATCGATTTAGAAGCAACAGATGACATCGCCTGATCCCATTGAGACATCAAGACAATTTCCTCCAGGAACCGATACAGATATAATGCAAACGGGGTGAGTCGGGTATGGGGCGAATGTCGACCGAGTTGCGGCTGTCTGGAGGGACGGAGTGAAACAATTTGAAGCGTAGAGTAAGATGCGTAAAACTTACTTTTGAATAGCATAGCTTCGTTGTACCTACTCGTACTAAAGTTTTTTTTTAGCAATGATACAGGTATTTGCTGGACAGGTATGGGCTGATGATGATGATGATGATAGGTATTTGTAGTAATAGAGAAACATGATTTCAAACATTCCGATTTTCACCGCGGTCATAATACTTTACTAATGAGCTGTGTCTTTTATGGTGTGGTTCTGGTGCTTTTACGTATATCAATAATTATCTGCCACCCATTGTCTGAGATTAGGTGACCGTGTTTGAAATGTGCCGGGAATTAAACTACCATATTTATTTATTTATCTACTCAAATCCTTCAATTCCTAAAATTGGGGAGAGTTTAACATATATTATTAGGTCATTTTGTTATCTCAAATGTGCTCATCGGTTTCAGAAATTAGAAGCCATTTATTTAAATTTTGCCTTTTGTTGTATTCTGTAATTGTAATCACTACAATGGTAGACAACTTTATCCATCGGAATCGAATGGTGAGAATTTGGTGCTGGTTTTCCGTTCCTAGTTCTGTCATTAATGTCAGATTTATTGAAATAAAAGAAGTTTGTAAAATGTCAAAAGTTAAATAATATAATAAGTGAAAATATGTTTAACATTCAAATTAGGGACTGGCCATTTCCTTTGCCCGCTATATGGGAAATATTGTCAATAAAAGACAGAGGCACTTGCTTAGTAAATGCCCACGGTTCACCGAGCGAATATCCGATCTCTAGGCTACATACGCTCTTTGTGTACAAAAAGAGAATGGCCTGGCAGAACCTGGGTATGGTAATAAAATACGATCAATTGTTTTTTTTTTGTAGAGGTATAAAGATACTCAAATAAGAAAGTGGGTATGTAGCATGCACTTTTATATTACATTTACAACATTAGTAACGCTAATGCGTCTCATTAGTAACCAAAATACATTAATGATAATTATAGAAAAACTTCGCCCTGGAAGTGAAATCCGGGTGTTGGTGAGGAGCCGTGCTGTTCATATCCTCGTGATCTATCTCGGGGCACGTAGCGGATTTAAAATACAACAGCTAAAAGTTCACTAACTCGAACGTAAACAAATTATGAGCTGCGCCGCGTAAACCGTACCCTTAACTGGTATTTTTTTCTTGTCTGTTTTTGGTTCGGGGTGTAAAAATCATGACACTATATAGATGTTTTCCTGAAGTGCCCTTAGGTGATCTAAACCATGTTTTCGGATTATTCAATATTCGTCGAGCAACTTGTGTACAGTTGCGGACAATTCAACTCACGATGTTTTCCAAATATACATTATAACATTGTCGGATACTGATCAACCGTTAGGTTAACGGTCTGTTAGATAAACTAACGCAGCCTTAACCTATATACAGGTGACATGATATTAGTAAAATTATTTTGCGATTCTATTACCGATGAGTAGAGTTCAAAATAATTCATTAATCATCTTCTAGTCATTTGGATTGAATGGATAAATATACTCTTTATTGCACACTGCATTACAAATGTAAACAATTAATTTAAAAAATACAATGGAAAAATTGCAAAAGATGAAAAGGCTTTATTAGTCCGACTAGAAATAACATATTATATATATAATAACTTGTAGTTTACCTCACAAGTGATTATAAAGATGAGTTTATGTATAATGTCAAATTAGCAATTAAACATATTAGCGCTCCATACCCTTGTTCATATCCAACCAAACAAAGGGCGTCAGTACAGTGGGAGACGCACGAGACTGTATTTGCGTGTTTTCTTTTTGCTTTGGAAAACTTATTATTATTGAGTTTCTGATTAAGATGATATGACCTAATGGTGTATCCTGACCCATGTCAAGTTTCATAAAAAATAGTTCAGTAGTTTTTCCGTGAAGAAGGACTACAATACAACACACGTGTGTTATAAGAAATGTTTACCTTTAAGTATAATATTAGTAGTAAAGGATGTATTCTCTCTACTTAAAAACAACTCTGCTTCAAAAGTCCATTAAACCTTTTCCAAAATCGTACAATCACACATCTCCCATAAAGTAGATATCAATAAAAAGAGCAAACTGTATATTACTTTGACTGTACCACTCGTCATATCGACCATCGCGGGTCATAAAGTGGGAGAGCCAATATTGGACCGCTCCTTCACAAGCTATCATTGCTATGATTGCAGCCAGATATAAAGCGAATGAGAAAAAATATAAGTGCGAACAACCATAGACTCTCTCGGAGGTATGTTTTTTTTTACTTTTCCCTTGTCAAAGAAAATGGTTTAGGTAAGATGAGTGCCCGGATAGAGCACTGACAACTTAAGATCCGTCAAGCATCTGAATCAATACGTTGACTGAGCCCTGGTTTCCTTTACTTTGTGGATTTAAAAAATACACTTGTAGCCTTTTGGTTTGTAAGGGAAGAACCCAAGTCAACCTCACCTTCTCGCGGCATAGACTGTTGTCTAACAAACGAGGCTCTGCCAAACCGACAGACGGCAGTGAAGCCATCCAACAGCGTAAAAAAAGAAAATCTTACTGATGACGGGCATCACCGTCTAGCTCTGCGTGCCTCATGTTATTCGATCCAATTAAGAATAAGGATAGACAGCTATTATTGATAACAAATCAGATGTTTTTCAAAAAGATTACAAATTCTATGTAGCCAACTCATAGTCTAGATATGTAGTATTGTACACCAACAGGCCTAGCACGCGCCTCAAGAAAGACTTGACATAGAACAAATACGCGCTCTGATTGGCTGTTATGTCA
>SJJU01005558.1:0-25410 GCA_012932125.1 Conopomorpha cramerella | reverse complement strand
ATATCTAATTTCTCATGGTGAAGTGACACGAAAATAACTTTTTTTCTGGAACATTGTGTCATATAAATCTAGTCCTAAATTACCTTCAGGATTAAAGTCCAGACATTGCTAAAGGACGAATTAGTTTCTCGCTTCGTCCCAAGTCTGTGAGAGAATGCAGTTCTATAGAAAGGTAATTGCACTCTTAGAAAGGTAATGGCAATTGTATATCTGCCTAGTTTATCTTACAATTAGTTTCACAGCACAACTTTATTTGCACATCAGTAATGTCTCTCGCAGCATTGTGAACTATTCACCCAGGTAGGAAGGTAAACAATCTGCTCTGATATATAAGCGGCTGCGAGTCTTCCACAGATTATTCTACTTGTAGAGTTGCGTATTCTATACATCCTTCAACATGAAAAACTTCGTAGTCATCGGTCTGTGCCTCGTTCTCGTGGTAAGAATTTTGTGTAATTTTTTATTAAGTTTCTGCATTCTTGGACTAAGCAACTTGAAAACATGTTGAATATAAAATTTTACTCTATGGGTATTTCTGAGCTATCATGTAAGCCTACTGACATCCACTACTGGACACATGCCTCCCCAAAGGCGCGTCACAACGATCTGCCTATTTACTTTCTCCACCAATACTTCTGAGTAACATTATGTAAATCGGGATATAAAGTTATTCGTTTTCGCCATTTCATAAAATTGTGATCACATTTCTAAGCATTTTTCTTTATTACAGCTGTCAGTGGCACAGAGCTGTCCTTGCAGCGACAAATGCAGCGATGGAGGTAGTGGTTCTGGAGGAAGCGGAAGTGGTGGTTCTGGAGAAAGCGGAAGTGGTGGGTCTGGAGGAAGCGGATGTGGTGGTTCTGGAGGAAGCGGATGTGGTGGTCAAGGTGGAAGCGGAGGTAATGACAAATATTTATCTAAGTTCAATTAATATTTTAATCTTTCTTGTCTTCTATCTACCTTTGGTTTCTTAAGCTTTTTAGTTAAAATTTCTTCGGAAATATTAATTTTTATTTTCGTATATTTTTCCCGTGAAACCGTATTCTCATTTACGTTATTTTATTCGCAGGCTCTCAGTGCTGTGGCGGTAACCAAAAATCTTCGAGCGGAAACAACGGTATCCTGAACGACGTCTTAAGCGGAAACTGCTTTGAGAAATCAAACTTAATCCAAATCGGAGACACCAGTAAATAATAATATATAGTCATTTAAATTATGAAATATTTTAATATACGAAACTCGCCATGACAAATAAACATGTTGTTTTTTTTTACCTTCGAAATAGAGTCGGAAAAAACTCTTCATAAAAAACTATTAGAGAAATTTACTTTGTAAAAATACAATACTTTTGTAAACAATTAAGAATTAGGGAAAGAAACCCATCCGTAATCAGATGGTATGCCTACATGTATGTACTGTACTAACTACCGTTCACCAACATTTTAATATACACGATGCAATAGGATGAATGCGAATCTATTATTCCTGCAATTTCGTACAAAATTAAAAAAAAGTCTAATTAGCCATGCTCGAACATTAGTCTAACATTAGTACTTTATAATTTTGGATCTTGGGTATTACCGTACTACCCTAGAAGTTCTGTAAATGTAGCAGTCTCATCTTTTGTTATCATTCTTGTATCACGGAACAAGTTCTGTTATATTATTTATTTATTTATTTACGGTATATGCCCTCTTCAGGGGTGATTTAATGAGGCGGGTCGAGTCGCCTCAGAAGGACATACATCGACCAGATTGGTGATGTATATCCTTCTGAGCGTGGCGGAAGGTGGCGTGAAAAGTACTTGAAACCGGAGATCATGAAAGAAAAGATACGAATGTAGATGAAGCGAAAGGCGTATGTCAGAATCATGACAAATGGAGATCTGTAATCTCTGCCTATCCCTCTGGGAGACAGGTGTGAAGTATATGTATTTATGTATGTACGCCCGTTTCATGCCTACTCAGAGCAAGCTAATGCTTCGATATTATTTGGTATGTTTTGTGTGAGACAACTTACTAAAGCATTAATATGTGCAAAGAATCTGGCAGGAATTATTTAGCTATTTCACCTAAACTTAAACATAGCTAACTGGATAATTTGATCTCGAACGAACTACTCATAGACCTTTTCTAAGATTCATCATATCGTGTATATACATGAAAAATAAAATCAAACATTTTTTTTCATTTAGTAGTACCTACCTATATTTACAGTTTATCAGCAAATGCTCAGCTACTAATTAAGTTTACTTTATTCTTTTCTTCAACAATTTCACGCCTCATTAATTATTATGGATTAAAACGGCAAGTGAGAAAAACGGTTATGTTTATTTTCTACACATTATTATTAACAATTGCGCTGCGACGTTAATAACTTTATTTGTACATCAGTTATTTTTCTCGGTTCTTCATTGTGAACTATTTTCAGAAATATTTTAGATTGATTTTCACGTATATTTTTTATTTTTAACCGACTTCAAAAACTGAATAAGAACTAACGAAGAAGTCATCTAGGTATCATTACCAAGCGATGTCGCATTGTAGGTACTATGATTTATCCATAGTGTTGAACATGCATTACAAAAATAAAAAGTAAAATGATGTCTTAATTTTTTTTTCTCCTTGAGCATCGTTGTTCGGTCGACCCATCACTCAAAATCGTAAAATAAAATAGTTTTAACAAAAAAAGAACCGACTTCAACCCATAATCTAAAAAGTAAAAAGTAAATTTACTTCTTACAAAGTAATACGTATTTTCATTTAAGTTGTTTAATAAAAATACCTAATTAAATAATTATTTTTAAAATATTGAAGTCGGTGCCAAGCTAACTAAGTAATTACAAACTAAATAAATCAAAACAATAACAGTATGAGAAAAAATATGAATCGATACTAACCTAATATACCTACTAACTATTAATATAATCGTCAGTAATTGTCAGAAAGATTGATATATTGTTTTACTTGGCACCGACTTCAATATTTTAAAATAATTATTTAATTAGGTATCTTTATTAAACAACTTAAATGAAAATACGTATTACTTTGTAAGAAGTAAATTTATTTTTTACTTTTTAGTTTACGGGTTGAAGTCGGTTCTTTTTTGTTAAAACTATTTTTCCTTGGCAAGTGTCATCAGTAGTGATAGTCTAGACATTTCTTCGTCGACTGTACTTGCGCTCTCTTTATGACTCTCTGTTCACATAAGATAGGGTACCTACATAAGTGAACAAGGTAATAAAAACATAGGCAGAAAGTGTAGCAAGCCGGTTTTATTAAATTAAGTAATTGTAACTGAATAAAATTTAAAAATAAATTGTGTTCAGTTGCAATTACTTCTTTTAAGATAAATCTAGCCTTTGTGTGATTCCAACGTGTAAGTAACATTATTTTTAAAATGTATTAAAATACGTTTTGTATCTACTTTTCGCTTGAACCAGTAACTTAACATAGGTCCACCAAAAAAATCGATAACAGTATAGGCATAAGTACAGTGATTAATAATTTACCCCCTTACCAATAAACGCATTGTCGCTTATACAACGGTTATTACATGTCTACTTCAACTGGTTATTCCGTATTTGACATACAACTGACAAGTTAAGTTGAGCTTTGTGTATATACGAAATAGCAATTCCGCCATTATTATTAGTAAGGCCCTTACCCCCTTACCAATAAACGCATTGTCACTTAAACGACGGTTATTACAGGTCTACTTAAACTGGTTATTCCGAATTTGACATACAACTGAGAAGTTAAGTTGAGCTTTGTGTATCTACGAAATAGCAATTCCGCCATTATAAGTAAAGCCCTTACTGTTTAGGTATATCTAACTTCCTACATCTACATAAAACATTACTTAAGTACTAATAAACTCGATGTAAGATGAACCAATGTTGTTACAGTTCTACTGATACTGGTTATTCTGTATTTGACATAGAACTGAGCAGTTGAGCTTAGTGTAACTGGGGAACAGTTATACCGCGTTTATTAGCAGTAGGTACCCAATAAGTAGGTATGAAATGCACATGTAAATAATTGAAGAGGTCAGGTACAATTCAGCAATGAACCATCAGGTATCCTAGGAACGGCGTTGTCACTAAGAAAAAGGAACATTGAACCTTCACCTGGCCTTGACGTATCCTTTGTGACAATAACGAATACCTCTTTCAAATCCACTGAACGACGATATTAACAAAAGCGTACTTGGATGACAATTGCATGTTTGTTATCAACACAAACGCCTGCTTACGTCATAGAGGTATGTTAACAGGGTTGAAGTAGAAATAAAGGCATTTTAGTAAAATATCGCATTACACGTTTTGTACCGCTGCTGGACCTGTGACCTGTACGTACATACTATAGACACAACCTGCTCTGGATGAACCACTAGACATATGGCGTTAATAGGTACTTAGGTATGATAAAGAACAGTTAATTATTAACGTCTAAGTAGCACCTCACTAGACACACCCATTTATAAACAAAGAAAGAAAAGTATGTGTATATAAACGTTTCTGAATTTATTAAATACTGGTGAGCTTTTTCTTCACAGATGGTTGGAACGGGATACAGAATACTGCTTAGATAATCAATGGATTAAATATTTTTATTAGTTATACAAAATCAAAGTTACGGTGGCTAGGTCTAGACTAGGCTTTGAATATGACACAAATTGAGAAAAAGGGAACAAGGAACTAATTATATACCTTCAGAAAATCAATTATGGTTTCACCATATTAAAATGTGATTTTGTTTTGCTAATGAACACTAACGACAAGTTTCAACGACCGTGTTTCGCTTCCATGTCGTGTACATGATGAAGATGACATTCACGTCTACAGTCGGGTACAAACATTTTTGTATATAATTATGACTAGTTTACACTGGCGGTATTGTGAAATATAATAATTTATGCATTTAGGTGACCTAACAAGTCCTCACTCGGTCTAGGAGCAGAAAAAAATACTTTCAAAGGTTAAAGTCGACGCCTTACTTAACATTGAAAATGAATAGGTATTGGTTTGTAGGACTAATTACAAATACAGTGTCACAGACACTTTCGCTGCGAAGACCGACATTGCTAACCTATTTGTTATTTATTACCTACATTATATTGGATTCACGCGTTTCCCCGCCTTAGTTCAGATTTACAACTGACAAGGCATTGAAAAGTGAAACTTTTCTTTGTTCAGTTTTTTGTATTCCGCGGATTACATTCGCTGGTGGCGCAATGTTTTGTATTCATAGTGGAGGCGGAGTGGACGCGGCGCGGGCAGGGAGTGGCGTGTGCGGTGTGAGAGCCGGTGGACCCGGGAGCCCGGCGGAGGGCGCGCGGGGCTGCGCGAGGCGGAGCGCACAGCTGTTCGCGCGCCAGCGCCGAGTCGCGCCCGCCTCCACCCGCACTGCAACACTCACACAATAACATTACTTACTTGAGAAGAATTCGCCAAAAACATCCAAAACTGCTGCCGTTTGGGACTTCGCCGGCGTATGATATGGTCATGTCGAGTGCGAAGCACTGTGAATTAAATATTTATACACACACACTAACGCACGTTTTGTTGACGCGAGCTTGACACGAAACACACCCGGAAAATTAAATAAGTTTTAGAAAGTGATTATTGTTTGTTAACATTAGTTTCTAAAGAAGGTAAAGGAAAGTTATAAAATAAAATTAAATAAACACTGATTTAGTCACATTATGCAGAATTGTTTCGCCTTCGTCCGGCCCGAATAATCGTGTAGTAAATAAGGTGCGCGTGAGAGCACCGTGCTCTGTGTAGCGTCAACAGTGACTGATAGTATAGGCTGCGCGCGCGCTGTTGTTGGAAGTCATCCATGCGCTTGCGCTGCGGAGGAGCTCATTCGTATAGTCTGACAGCCGCAAAGCCTCTGAAGCTTCTTAACCTGGCCGTTAGATGGCGTTATCCTCTATTACAAGCCTCGACCAGAAAACCATGTTTACTTTTGTGTTAATTTATCTCCACTGTTAAACAGTTCTGTAATCTGTCAAGTTACCATAATCGTTCAATAATATCACTCGCTCTTTGGAAATATTTTTTTGGTAAAATTCCGTAGTTCATAAATGTGTACTAAACATGTACATATAAGTACTCAAAAAAGCACCAATCAACATTATATTACAAATACTTATAATGTGCAGATATGCTATAGGGTCTTAACTTACCAACTCTTCAAACGTCCACTCTTGAGACAGGACTACAGCAAGCGCAGAGATGTTCCTCACTCAACCACTGCTGGTATCTCGATCATTACGTTATAACATACCATTCAGAAGAGGATCGCTTATAAGTACTAAACAGAATGAATTGAAAATACCCTTTTAAGCCAGTCTAATGTGTCCGTAGACCCTACTCCTTTTCTGACCCTTTTTTCGTTCTGGTGCATTGAGATCTTCTGAAATGAACTCAGGGAAACAGAAAACTTCGCCTTAAAATAATATTTCCGATTCAACCTGTATACAACGTTCTGGAAAGCAAAATGCCATAATTTCAAAACCAAGTCTCCTGTTTCTACGGCATTTCAACAGGCTTCAATGCACCGAAAGGAAAGAGATCTATCTCAGGGGTATTTCAGATCATTAGGAAGTTAAATATATAACGCTATTTGCTTAACTACAGGTATACAACGTTTAAATCAAAAGATGTTGGCGAACCTCTGTTGTTGTGTTACGTTACCTCTACACCTAAGTATCAACAACACCTTTCAGGGTTTTATGTCTTATGGTAGAGTCCCACTCCCAAAATCTCAGAAGTAATATTATTGTTTAAAGTCAAACGATAACATTTTTAGTAGATACTTTTCATCTTCTGCCTAGTGATCCCAGTTGCACAACCCGCTCGAAAGGCTCCACGTTCCGCCCTTTTTATTTTGATGTTTATGGTATGAAAGTACCTACCTGTACCCTAAGTAAGTAACTACCAGCCCCATGACCCCCCCCCCCTCAACTCGTGCGTGCCTCCTTCCGGGCTTACTTCTGAAAGTGTCAGTTATCTATATGAGGTTGAAACGCTTTGTAAGGGCGTTCATCAGCTTCACTGCATCTGTAATACTTTATTAATTCCCATAACGTTATATTGGGGGGATCTACATATTATTGGGCCACGTTCCTGAATGAGGACCTAAAAGGGCTCTTACACCAACTCCACTCGCATTGTGAGCACTATAATCGAGTCGGCGATTTGACCACGGGGCGACAACTAGTTTGGCCACGCCCATTCTCCAATCTGTTTTGTTGTAAAATGTGGAACATTAGGATTATATTGGTTGTATGGTCGATGCGTGAAGCGGAGCATATCTCAATTTCAAAACGCACTAACAATCTTAAAGCAGACAACTCATTTCCTACTCGTTGACGGCACGTCGCGCACCCATTAGACGCAAAGTTCACCACTGGTGTCCGACGGGTTGATTGCCTAGTCGACGACTCTTTGATGCTGAATTGAAAGTAAGAGTTGGAACGGTAGTGTGGACACAATGTGCGATGACCTTTAGACAGGCATCTCGTGTTAACAGGAAATAATAAAATTAAAATTATTCTTT
Source organism: Conopomorpha cramerella (assembly GCA_012932125.1). NCBI lineage: Eukaryota > Metazoa > Arthropoda > Insecta > Lepidoptera > Gracillariidae > Conopomorpha > Conopomorpha cramerella. The sequence goes on along the minus strand of SJJU01005558.1, from coordinate 17,842 downwards.
TTACTTATTTATCTACGTAACTACTTTTATAAAATAAAATTTGACTACGTATAATATAATACACTTATAGGATGAATTAAAAATATCTACGTTGATATTACTTTCTTTCATTCATCTTTCCACTACTAAAACTACATCTTAATAAGTACAGATAATAGATAGAATAATAAAATAATAGATATAGCTTATACTTTATTAATTGTATTACGAGTTCTACGTGGGACTACATTACGTCAAATCAAATTACAAAATATAATTAAATCTTATTTTAACTTTAATTTGCTTAATGAGTAGGCCAGGACGCTGGGCGCCCGGGCCTGCCTCCGTCCGCAAACTAAGTACGCACAGCGATCGTTTGTCTTCACACACGAATAGTCGTGTGTCAGCAATCTAGCGACTTACAACCAAATTATCCATATTTTACCCTCCATGGACAGATACCTACATCACAGCGAATAAATGTTTGACGAACATATTATTGATACATAATTTATTTGCATTTAACTTAAAAATCGTCAACAGTATTTCAAAACAAATTAAATAATTTTAAGTATAACTTCATTACCTATGCGTACATCTTATATTGACGTTAAGGACAAAAACAAAAAATGCTATTAAGCAGAGGATAAATCACTATGTCCCGTCCATGGTTGGCGGGTCGCGGCACGGGGGCACACTTCAGCTACCTTCACTGGGAGGTTCGCGTGCTGTCATTATTACACTAATTTTCAAAAAAAATTAAGTAAGTAACAAAAACAATAAACCTTGTATTATATTAAATTGATCCATTTTCAAAATGATACTAAATCAACTATTACAATTATATTGTTAGGGAGTAAATCGTTGAAGTTTATTGTCATAACAACAATGACAAGAGTACAAACAAAAAATTGCCAAAAGAAAATTCCACCCTAGAAAAAACCATTGAAGATATTTATAGCTTACTTTCATCTCGTCTGACTAACCCACAATCATCAAATACATACCTAACTTATCAGTTGAATAATATATAACCTATACCAATATGAAAATGCTGCCGAAAACTTATTTTTGTGTGTAAATGAATAACCATACATTTTGTTGGTGTTTTCGCTTCGAATTTAAAGTAATGTTTATGTCTTTGAGGGTGACTGTTGTCACCTATTAAAAAAAATACTTTTATTTGAACTATTATTTATAGCAATCCGCAACCCCCGCTCTGCGTCCGACCATGGGGAGCTCGATAATAACGGGCTTTACCTGTTAGCATTCTGCATTGCGATTAAGGTCATATAAAAACTGATGCAAAGATTACATATTACGCTGTCAATGCTTGGTTGTGAAAACACTCATCACATTCGTTTATGAACACTCACCATGTTTGTGTCATATTGATACCGCGAATTGTGGAGACAGTTTTCCATTAGGTACATTTATGAAGATGGTTCGTACTAACTAAACAGCTGTTCGGTGGCTCTCTCTAGTTCCCAGTCGTAGGACGAGAGCGCAACCCTGGCTTGGTGTTCGTCGACCCCCATATCGAGTAGGCGCTGGATCTTGGTGTTACACTCCCGGATGGTGTTGGGCCCGCCGGCGTACACGTTCGTCCAGTGGCGAGCCGTCAAGTCGAACAGCTGTGGGCTCTCGCGGTACTGTTTAGCAACGACAGCGTCCTGCGGGTCGTTGGGCTCTGCAGCGGACATGAGCGCCTGCAATGACAACAGCACCGTGCGAAGGGTCAGCGCCGCCGCCCACTGGTCTTTCAGTATGTCCAAGCAAATCGCACCAGTCACTGATGATACGTTTGGATGCCAAATCTTTGTCACGAACCGAATCTGCGCCAAAAGATACAAGTCATCGTTAGTATTTGCAAAATTAAAGTCATAACACATCTGAGCGCACACACTTCTTCAACAAAATCTTACCTTGGGAGGATTGAATGGATATGTCTCTGGTACTTTAATTTCAAGTACAAAAGTCCCGCCTTCGTAGGGTGTGTCAGGAGGCCCCGCTATTTCCCCTCTAAGCTCCGCCCAACCGTCATTGACAAGCTCTAATTTGATTGCACCTCCAGCCACCTGAAAAATAAACAATATCTATAAACAAAAACATATTCGTTTTTACAGGTTACTGCACACGTTTTTCGTCATGGAAATCGATTTATGACCATTAATTGAGATAGGAATTGACTACAATACATGAGCTACATGTGATGTTCGACCTTCACCAACCTTCACAGACACGTATATCTTGAATAGAGGTATTTGCTTCTTCAAGGAGAAAACAATAATCAGTAGGTATTGCGAAGCGAACGATTTTTTTTTAGAATATAAGTGATTATTTGAAGTTTATATAGAAGGACCTGAACAGAACCTTGTGATCCTAAGGTTCTATGCACACCCTTTTGGTGATTACGGACGTGAGTGTATGTATGTGTGTAAAAAGGAAATCTCTTTACTATCGGAATTCCATTATACCTGCATAAATTACTGGGGCCGGCAATAAGTTGGTGAGGAAAGGTTACCTGTATACATAGTACGTACGTGGAACCGCGTCACAGGGACCTACGCCCAACAATACACCCGTCAATTGTTGTTGGTGTGATTTATCGACAATATATAACATTGGTGTAATAATGTCGTACAAGTTGTGATCCTGACAACGCACATTTCTACATATTTCACATAACACTGGCACCCACAGTTACCCTACATAGTTACCACTTTTCATGTCTTTATTGTATATGACTATGTATTCAGAATAAATACACAAACTGACTTCGTACTGGTCCACAAACAAATAGTTGAATAATAAACAGTTGTTAGTACAAATATCAGGTAGATCAACATCATAAGGTATATACTGAAATATTTCGTGAAAGAAACACTAAAACAAATACTTCTGTCCAAAGTGCTGTATAAATAGTATCGTAAGATGGTCTGTTTGTTGTGTGTAAGTTTTTCCAAAACTACATATAATATGTTGCATGACCAATGCAATGGATCACGTCAATATTGAATATTTTTGTCGTTTATCTCAATTTATGCTAACAATACTTTCTGAGTCTACAGTACTTACATAAAAATATCCACAATTTCATAATGTACACAAATCTTGAAATAATTATCTTAGAAATTACAGGCTGATGACGCTGAATAATCCAAACAAGAAAAATATTATTCAGTTAAATATAGGGATTTAATTTATGGCAGTAAAGTATGAAGGTGGCATGAAAAGTACTTGAAACCAGAGGTCATGTATGAAGAGATGTAGGTGTAGCGAAAGGGGTATGTCAGGACCGTGACAAATGCAGATCTGTAGTCTCTGCCTACCCCTCTGGGCGACAGGCGTGAAGTGTATGTATGTATGTATGTAAAAGTATTAATTAGTGTTATTTTTAAGATGTAATTTTTTTTTAGATAGCAGTTTTTTTGTACAAACTGCACTAGAAAGTGACCCAAAACCTATTAAATATAAGTCTATAAATTAATATGTTTCTTTCAAGAAGCACTACAAAATGCCATGCTGGATTCCATACAGGATTCCTCGTGGAAAGTATCAAAATTAAAATACTAATTAAAATGCAATAGGTCCCAAGAAATAGTAATTTTGGATTTTCCTTTTTATTGATTGCCTAGTTTAAAATAATAATGTGTGTATTTTTACAACTGTCATAATAATTATTAACATTCTCATTAATTCCTATATATATGCAAATTTCTTTGCCTTGGCTTGTTTAGAAAATAATTAAAAATGACCCAATTACTTAATAAATGTTTTACATAATAAGATAGTGGAGCCTAAACCGCAATTTAAAAACCTATTACACTTCAGAGCTTTTTTTAAAATTTACTATCTAAACTATTCATACATATACTAGCCAGAGACCTTTTTACTAATCTATTCCTGAACATCTCATTTTGAATTTATGAATTCTCTTGATGGATCATACATTTCAGTGGATTGTTCCTTGGCTTCCCCTATCAAATAATAGGATAACAGGTTTAGAACACCCAAATGTAAAACATTTTACCAGGAGGATTAGGATCCATTAGTGAGAATAGCTTCTGTCATCCAGTTGATCAGATACTTGACTTGTTTTTCTGGCTACTGGACTTTTTCAGAGTATGTACTTTAAACAAAGATGTAGTTTGTATGGAAAACGGAGAAACTTATCTGAACATTTTTATTTGTGTATTAGACTGGTCTTACTAGTATATCTTTTTAAGACCATTTTACCTCACTAGGCATGTTTGTTGCAGAGAGGACAATTTACAGCACAGACATCATAATAGGTGAAATTGGAGGAAGCACTCTTAATATTGGTCAATGTAGTGGTAGCCTATAATTAAGAGAACATTTTATGAATGGATTTGTATTTAGTTGTTTATTGTTACCAATGTATGAGTGTATCTCTTGTTGGCTGTCCTTAATCAAATAAATTTTAAAAAAATTACGTGAAATAACTATAATCTTAAATCAGTAGTAGGTACTAGTTAAGTTATCCTTGCAGTTCCTTGTATGTCTCTCTCTACTTTTAAACACAATACATCCAGTAAATTATATTAGTAGGTATTATTTGATTTATACAATAATCATATTGTTTGTTATACAGGGCATCCCTAACTCATGGAACATGAAGGGGAAGTACCTTAAATATTGTAGATAGTGAGGTTTGCTCAAATAAGACTATGTCATTTTTAAAAGGTTGTAATTCTACATTAATAGGTTTTCTAAACAAATGTCCATATAAATAGTTTGTTACACAGAACCTTTGGAAAAAATAGTGTTACCTAAGCCTAAAAATGACTGAGTATAATTAAACTCTACTGCTGTCCCTTACAGACTTAGTTAACAAAGTGGGAAGAGGTCCATAACTTTCATATAGATTAGTTATAATCTATATAAAAAAAGAATCAAATAGGGAAAGGACAAGAATTAAATGTCACAAAGAATGAAAGGTTTTTGAAAAAAAAAAATGTTTTGTGCGGACTACTGTGTAATAATAACCATATTTCTGAGATAAACTTGAGAATAGTGGTGCCCAATGGTGGGTGGGTGGTGGTGGATTTCCAATCAAGGCAGTAAATTCTACATAAAAAAATTCACTTTGCACCATTTAATCTGAAAGTGGCATAGGGTTACTATACTTACTACTAATAGACTTGCTAAGCTAATACCCATGGTTCACCAAATTCTACATAATTCATATAAATTGACTGAAATTGCATTTTTTTTTCAGGGAGGAATTGCAGTGGTATTCATAAAGTCAAAACAGTGCTACAGCATTACTACTGAAGATCTCAGAAGCTTGTCAAATACACACTAGCAGACAAACTCATCTGAATTGATTATCTTTCAACGGTAACTATCTATTAGTTGTTACAAAACTAAGCACAAAGTAAGTAAGCTTTAATCTTTAGCGATTGCTTAAATCGCTAAAGATTAAAGCAATCGCTAAAAATTAATAAGTGTCTAAAAATCTACTTGTCAAGGTCTTTTCTCCTTTGGCATACCAAAAGCACCCACACAATTTGCCCTGTATATCATATTTATAGTATTTTCTGGGATGGATGTGGGACAAGGAATTCAAGGCACAATATCCCATGAACAGGCTTAGCCATCCCAAAGGTTAACAAGATTTATCATGTCAATATCGAACAATTACATACAAGTTGCAAAACTATCTACTTAGATGTTGCTACAGCAGTGGGGTAGTTTTATTAATGTTATAGATATTTATTTCTTAAGTATTTTTAATGAAATAGGGCCTTGTGGGCTAATATTCCCATAAATCTATTCAGGACAATGTTAGACAAATTATATACAAACAGCTGGAGAAATCTACGTATTTTTTTGTAAAAAAAAAAGTAGTCATAAAAAAAATATTGGGGGAGGGAGATAAGGTCAGGATACATGTGTGTGATTATCTAAAATGTTTCTGTTGTGAGTGGTATAGCACAAAAAAGTAAAAATTGCCCATTCTCAATTTTCAATGGCTCATTTTCATTTGAAACTTCATGATTGCTGGTGTAGTCCTATTGGAAAGTAAATAGTAGGTACCTAACTTAGTGGAAAATGCTGAATCATAAATTAGGACTGAGAAGCTTTAGCTAACATGTACACACAGAAAATACATAGGTAGATAAAAACCATAAAAAGAAAACTGCTAGTCATTTATCAAACACAATTTTTGTCCTAGAAATGAGTACCTATGTAGGTAGTCATCAAAATTTATAGTACCGAATATTTTTGAAAAAAATGTATTTGATTAAATCTTACCTCTTCACTTTTCATAACTTCTTTAAACTCTCGTTTAATTCGTTTTGCTGCTATGTTCGCCATACTAAATAAATTTTGATTTAATTTTATGTACAACAATAACTCAAGTTTGCGAATTGAAGCAAAATTGAAGAAGTGAGTGAGTGATTGAATGAATGATTTTATTTTATTGAATGCACGTTGACGTTGTTGTTGTTGAAAGAGATTCAGTGTTGCCTGCCGCCTTGTTACTATGCCAGCACTGTCTCTCTGTTTTATTCATATTTTAGTTTGAAACTAAAATATACGTAAAATAAATCTGGAGGTATTGTTTTTTATGCACCTATAAACTTATATTATTTCTAAACTTTTGATTAACCCACCTTAAATCTGAAATTGAACGCAGCGGTACCATAAACATTTTTCAAGTCATTGTCTATTACTCCTACCTACACAGTCGGTCGTCGAACGAACTGAGACGAACGAAGTCGAACGAACGAAAGAAAAGCTAAAAGGCTCTTGCTTTGCTTGGTACTGTTCGAGTTGTAGCCAATTTTAGAAAATGTATTTTGTGTTATAAACCTTACCTCAAATTACTTATTTATTATATTTTGTAACATAACGTCTATTTAATATTAAATATAACATTAAACTGTGATACTTGGTTAACAAATTGTGCATAAATACCGAAAATATGGCTTGTGAGTTTTACGGAAACAGGACAAAGTTATGCTAATTTACTCCCCATGTCACCGGGTTTCACCTGTCTTTCTCATTCTGAAAGGTGAGTTTTACTAATAATCACGTTTATAATATTTGAGCTAGCTTTTGTTTCATAAAATTGCATTTCACCAATTAAATCCTTTGTCTAAAAATTTTTTCGTGAGCTCAAATTACATTGAATCTTGATGTTTTGTTTCTTGTTTGTCCACTTGCACCGTTGAGAAAGCTTTACGAACATTTGTGAATTATTTCGTGTTAGATATTATTGTTGGCCATATTAATTTGTTTACGTAAATGTAAACAAAATACTTTTCAAACACTAAAAAATGTTCATGCTTGGAGTAAAATTGTAACAATTAAACTAAACCAAAAATCATTTAGAATTGCATTTAGAAATACATAATATACAAAATATCAGTATAGAATAACAATAGAGTAAATATCAAATAATTATCTGTATTTAATTATAGTTATTATTCCTACGCATTGATTAAAAGACATGTAATGAACTCTTATTGTAATCAGTTCCCAATATGAAATAAAATGAAATGGTATCATAAAATTATACATGTTTAAATAAACATTGGCTAAATTATGTTGTTTTGAGCAACACTAAATTGAGATGTGTGAAATGGAACTAGGTACCCAAAGGCCAATCACAATAAACATTATCTGTGTTAAAAAGCAGAGCAGATGATGTATAATATGATTTATAATATAATATAAGCAGCAGTACTGTTAATATTACTTTTTATAAGCTAATTCAACATATTTACTATGAATATTTGAATCTCTTCATCTTTAGATTTTACTGCACAAAGTTTAGAGGATCAATAAATTATCTGTGTCTTAAAATAGATCAGATCATCAGATCAATACAGTTTAATAAGTTGATGTATCATGTGCCTTTAAACATTTTGTTTTTGAGGATCTTTACTGTAGGACCATAAAAACACATATACAAAATATGATTATTTGGATGCAGAATCACACTGTCAACCTACTTATCACTAATAAGACACTTGTACAATTGAGCCACAGCTGTTCTTTTTCTAGTGATTTGTGTCATATCGCTACTTTCTAAATTGGAGACATTTGGGTTAAATATGTTTGATGGTGAACTATGGGCATCTGCTGCGCAAGTGCTATCTGCTTACCATTCTTTAGGATTATAAGCTCTGAGTGAATTAATGACATATAACATTGATTAATTTTATTTTGTACATGTAGTTATCTCAGTAAATTAATTTTATGAAGATGTGTGTGTGTGTGTAGTAGAGGTTGTTATTTTTGCAAATCTTGGTTTACAAAATGTTGGCTAATTTTCTTCCTCCCATCCAAGGGAGTTTACTCTCATAGCTCTGGGAATATTTTAAATAATTAAATGAATGCCTTATATTTTTTGGAAATTCTAGCAATTTTGGCTTAGAATGGCTGAGGGCCAAGTCTGCTATACTCTTGTAGTTGCATTGCTCTGGCATCGTAGTGGCAAACAAACAGATTTCATTACTTTAATTTCACTGTAGTCTGTAGTAACAGTAATGCACATCATTTGCACAGAGTGTAGTAGACTTAGGCCCTTGAATATGCTTCAGGGGTTGTGAGCCACTACATGCATGTTCACCATATTGCTTACTCCACTGTCAGTCAGATGGCGGGTTTGTCTTGCAGCTGTAACAAGCAACAACATTCTGTTTAACCAACACGCTTTTGCGGGTTTGCTTTTACCATAATTGATTTTACTTATGTGGCTATTACTTTAATAATAGTAGTAGTGGTTTACCACTACGCCAAATCGTAGGAAAGCCATGTCAATAAATCAGTTCGACTGTTAAGACATTTTTAAGCTGCCTGCGGGCTTAACTCGACTTGGCGGCTCCCACACAATACATCGCAAATATACTATACTCGTCGCATGCATCACTCAAGCGATACGGCCATCGTATCGCCTCGCGCTTGTTTGGTATCCCTTAACCACTACTATCGAGACAGTAGCCGGCGCCTAATCATGCCTTACCACCGTGTCGACCGAAGCACAAAAACTCTCGAAATGATCTCATTGAAAGGCCGTCAGCCATCATCATAAAAACCCAGTTGGGCTATGAGCGTTTCAGGAATAAATACGATAAGACAAACATGATTTCATTTTCAGATGATAGTGCATCATTCCATTCACTATTGACCATAAAATCAATATCTAAGGGCCTCATAACAGTCATTTTTTTTACCGTTTCTATAAGTAATAGCACAAAACCCTTCTAAACCTAGTCCGATTCGTACTTCGCCGGCATTTTACTAACAAAAAATCTTTTCCTACATAAACAGTTCTGGGCGAAGCTTACTTTTGATGATTCGAAAAGTCCTTCATAATATAGTTTCGATGAGCATTCATAACCCAGAATTTACGAATCGTGGTTTTTGAAGCACGACATTTGGATATAACATACTTACTTAAGTACTTACTCAATTAAATAGTTTTGTTGTCTTTGGATCTCCCTAGACAATAAATAATAATCGTTATGTATTCATGATGAATGTTACATTTTTTTTAATACGATTGCATATTATAAAGGCACTATTTTCCTCATTTTAATTTAGGACCCATAACATAATAACAATACTCCCTAAAAAAGGGCTGAGCACTGTTGGTTTAAGTTAAGTAGGAATATGTAGGGCGTTATCAATGTGTGTTTTCCTTGTGTTGTAATAAACGCGAGTCTGCACTTGACTGGTTTTATCACATAAAGCCGCCAAGAAACATTCTACAAGCAACAAAGTTCATGTGACCTAAAGATATTAGTTCTTCTGTACTAATAATATACGTATAGTACCTTTAATACTACAATTGAATATTCAAAGACATCAAAAGATTTTAGCAGCATCACACACACGAATAACATTAAACGTTATTAACATTGTGCGAGGCAAAGACAGTGTATCCCATGACAGGCGCACAGTCATCAGTCGTGAACAATGGCGCGGCTGATTGTTATCTAATGTAGTGTAGACAGGACAGTCGAGCAGTGTCCGCTAACGACTCCCGGGAGCGGTGATGCGTTGCCAACAGTACTTAATTGTACATGCTGGGTGCTCGCTTCTCCTTGGTCCACGAACCTCGGCGCTTTGTATACGCGACGCGTCGCCGCCCGATCATGCGAAATGCTGCACACGGCCGATGGGATGATATGTCAGTAAAATACCTTAGCAAATAAAACGGGCACAGTCTTGATGCTAGGTGTGGTTAGGTGCTAGAGGAGACTGACACTGTGGCTTTAGAATGTGCAGTAGGGAATCAGTGTATGTCAATCAACAAAGATTGTAAACATTTGATAAAGTGCCTGTAAGTAATGAAGGATACTTGTGACTGCAATAGTTCTTACTAACTTAATTCCTGTACATACTTTAAAAAGAGTATTACAACATATTCCAAGTGTCGACCTTCGAGTTAGGGGTTATTCACCCTCTTACATCTATCTTATCTAGACGTACCATAATACAATCATAATGATTATACTAATTTAGTTTTTACAAGCTTTTAATTAGTTTCAACAGTAATCAATTCATGCAAGTTAATGATCTACTTTTACCAGTTCCCGATTGAGTATTAATGACAATGCAAAATTATTATGACTGGAAGCTAATATGACGATAGCACCGGAAGGTGGGTAAATGGCTATAGAAACTCGGTAATTAAACAATAGAACCCTTCTACGATTGATTCTTTTGATTTGTCTCGGCGAGAAATCATTATGCTATGATAAGCGCTTATACATTTTGATTGCACAAGAAAAATAATGAATGTGAATTTCCAAAATTCCATAAAAATGTAAGACGAATGATGTTGTTTATATTTTTTTCTTTTATATTTTTACTTGGTGAAATAGCGCTTTAGTTGCAGTCGATAACTAATTGTATACTGATTTAGCCGTCAGAATGTGACAGTCGAAATGCAAGTATTATACGACCTAGATTTATAATGACCGCTGTGGGCACGCCTATCGATCCGATCGGGCCATATCATACCCACCCGGCCGACAATTACACATAATATCATGTTAGCTTTACAACTATGCATCATTATGCATAACATATTTATAGCACTTACCTGGAGGCGAATGTAAAGTACTGGGTTGGGGGACAAATTACAGCCAGCTTTAAGCGGAGGCATTTCAAATATTTGGTTGAAAGCAGGCAGCTATGACGTCGCCGCGCCGATCAAAATAGCTAAACTATTTAAGTACATAATATGATACATGGGAATTACTACGTCAGGCCAATGAATTACTTATTAGAATAACTTAGTGGTGTTTAGCGCTTTATGGTCGTATGAACACTAGCTTAGATTTTTTTGTATGATATATTGTACTTTAATATTGAGTTTTTAAATGTGATAAAATGCCACCGGACGGATCTGTCATCGTAATAGTCGGCGTAGTAAATGTATTCGTAAATGCTTTATGAACAACAGTCAATGCATACAATGTTTCGACACGCCGATATGTTGTTGTTAGCCGTGCATTGAGACTGCTGCAGAGCTTATTATATGTACATATGTTTTCATCTAACTGGATGATCAAAACACAAATGCAAGTTCGATTCACAAACAAAAAAATCCCATCACTTATAATTGATGAAAAAGAGTAAAGACCAAATAGAATATTGAACGCAGTCGCAATGTTGTCAGGTACTTTCATTCTAAAAAAATATGTTCATGGGCAGTATCAATGTGTCAGAAATTGTTTCTCAGACAAACACAACTAGATTTGTAAGCCACGTGCCACCTTCAGTCTGTCTCTTTTCTACCAAAATGTATGGAAAATGATGTACGTCTGGATCCAAACTGTCACTTTTACTACTAAATTTACAGTTTGGATCCAGATATACCCTGTTACGCAGTAAGGGACAGAAGACAAAGTCAAAAGTCAAAATTTCTTTATTTCATCGTTATAAGTGCTATAACACATAGACAGACATTGTCTTGTACTCTTTCACTCCTGCATGTTTATCATATTGTTGTCTCGATTTATTCTAAACTTCATTTTAGGATCGCAAGTCTAGCACCCTTACTAATAAACTCGGTGCAATTTAAGCCAAAGTTGTAACAGTTCTATTGAAACTGGTTATTCCGTATTTGAGGTACAACTGACAAATTGAGCTTTGTGTAACTGGGGAATAAATATACCGCGTTTATTAGCAAGACCCTAGTTGTTTTTGGCCTGAGCGCCGATTTTAAGCAATCGGGATAAACTTTAGAGTGAAGTAGAGGGTTTTCAATTTTATTTGAATAATCTTGACCTGGTCATTGAACTGCCAGTGCCGGAACAATATTGTTCCTGTAGACGTATTTCTCAGTATTTTCTCGATACCAATCAAGTCGTAACACAGTCCAGTAAGATTCCTGTGACAAGACAGATTTCGATTAAGAACTTATTTCGGAATGTGTACGCACTTATTACATCGCGTAAGTCACGCTCACCTCACATGAATTGTATATTGGCTATCTGTGTTACGTCTAATTTTTAGTAAGAAAATCAGTAAATTACATTTTATAACATAACATACTATTGCCAAGATAATCTATTGTAAATATGTAGGATAGATAAGCAATAATGCAGGATTTGAGTATACGTGAATTAACATTGAGTACTCAGATAGTAATTAATCGATCTGAGAACTAATATTGACATTACCTTAAAACTTTACATAAAGTACTCTAGATTAAGTATTCCTATTAATAATCATCATCAGCCCATATTGTCCACTGCTGGACATAGGCCTCTCCAATATTATAACATAAAAGCGAAAGTGTGTGAGTTGTGATCATTTTACTAAATAAATCCATGTCATCTGCCAAGGAGGCGTCTTACATTGAAGTACCTGTGTGTAATATTTGTGTTGTGTTGTCAGATAGTGCGCGTGCGCTGGTGTGCGTCGCGATGCCGCTGTGAAGGGCGCGATGGTGGCGTGGCTGGTCGCGGCGGCGCTGTGGATCGCCGGCGCCGCGCCGCTCCTCGCCTTTGACATATGTACGTAGAGCTTTGTTTATTTTTGTTGCCGCCAGTTGAAACAAATTGTTAACACCTCTGCCCGTTCCCCGAGGTATTCTATTAGCCCTAGTGTAATGTAGATCCTCGCGTTGTATAGTGTTTCATTTAAGCAGTGAAAGCTCGCAAGTACAATTGTAAACTGTTGCTTATGTCGAGGGGTATACAGTTCTAGTTGATGTTAAACAAAATTAACATTCACTTCATTGCTCACATAGTTTATATCCACCTCTGTTAAAGGTTTGCTATTAAAGTAAATTCAGTATATTTCTGGACAGACCTACCGCAGCGGCTCCTTTACAAAACTGTCAATATTCCAGCCATTCCAGTTTCTATTATATTGCAGATGTTTCCTTCGGGTGCGAAGCTGTGAATTTGCTTACTTGAGCCTATTCAAATTGCTAATACAGTATTACTGGCAGGGATATTCTGTCACATAACCTATTGCACAGAATATACCTCTATTATAATAAGATGCGACTGATCCAATCGTATTACAAAACGTATATTTTGTTTGTTGTTGACACTACCTAGACCACTAGACTACAGCTATATTATATCCAACACTTTAATTGACAAGCGATAGTGATGCAACAAACAGATCGGCAGGAAGCTCTACAATATATAGTCCGTGGACAGGCGCGCTACTCAAAGGGGATGTCTCTCATCAAATTTACACCCTTCAGTGTGCACTTTAGTAGGTTTCCTCTCTAACGTGAACATTTGTTTTAAAAATACTAGCTGTCACAAATAGCTAGTGTTTTCTTACTTTATTTAAGTGGATTGGTTTTTAATTACTAAAGGAAGGAACACGACCACGCGAACTTTGCTTGCGTCGTAAAACGTTTATAAATAATTTCGTAACTAATTGTCAGTTGTATTTATGATGTTTTGTTACAAGTTCTACATTGTAAAAACTTAATATTTAATATACCTACTTTGTAGCAGATACATAAAAACAAGAATAGTCTTTTGACTTTCTAAAAAAACTTAACTTAGTTGCACGTGCGAAGCCGGGATCTTACTGTATTTCTTTATGTAATTACCTACCTAAACGACTTGTATTTAATATTAAGTTTGACCCGTTTTATGTGTATCTTACTTAGTGTAACACTTGTTATGTTTAATAAAATAAATATACTTCATGCCGTTCAATAGCGCGGTAGGCAGATCCACATGAACTGCCAACGCCCATGAGATAGTAAATCGCCTGAAATGTCACATCACGTAGCTTCCAACTTCCTAGCTACAGTTACGTTCGTTCAGGTTATGTAGATTAATTGTCATAGCGGCTTTGCCGCCGGGAGATATGACAGCCGATGTCAATCGTGACAAGAACTTCGTGGCTCAGAAGTGTCACAGGTTATGACCGAGGTGGTCTGAGGGCGTCCCGCGGGAGCGGCCCGTACTCCGTCTGGCTCACAGTGCTGTGTCCATTATAACTCGACTGTTACACACGCCCCGGCGGGTCAATAACTGACTGACACCACGCGACGTTTTCACATAACTCGATATCACACTTAACATATGAGACAACTTATTGGCCTTAATCATCTACGGATTGTCGGCGTGACCCCATCACCCCATGCCCTGCACGTGGACACATGAAATACCAATTATAGGAGTATGGTGGCCATCCAATGATACAGTTTCAAGAAATAAATTTTCTCTCCGGATGATGGCAGGAATAAGTATACAGTGTCGTTGAAGAACTTTCTTGTACAGTGGTTTACAAGTAGTTAAGATAATCGGTTCAATTTGTTAAAACTTTTCTCTGCCTAATTCATTCGAAGTTGTTTTACTTCACTAACAGACTGTTACCATTTTGGGTGTCTGTCATCGTACTCCGGTAAACTTGTTCTAACTACAACGAACTCCCTTCTCATGCATTAGTGGTAATTAAAATAATAGTTCCAACGACATCACGCAAAGTAGTTTTTACTTTGTACAAGAAAAATAATAAGTATCGTGTATGTATAATGCACACTATACATGCCCACCGATCCATAATGGTATAGTTTTATAGCAGTGTATAGAAGCCCCATCTTCACTGGTCCTACATATAGTATCGAATACTACAAAGCAACAAAATAGGAAGTTTACGCCGGCAGTTGATCGTTTTATGAAAATGAATATCGGTTTTCGTGGATGGATATGAATGAGTAGGTTGTAGGCAGTCGCCACGCGCGCTGTTTATTATTCATTAGACGACTACATGTCACGCGACACCATGCCACCATGGGCACGCACAAGCTCAGCGATTCTGAAACTTTTTCCTTTTAACCTCTAATTAAATAATATTGTGACACCATAAAACAAATCCAATATACATCTCAAAATCCCCAACGCATTGTGGTAAAGTGGTGGTCGCTCGACGTGTCCATTATCCATGTCTATTTGACTTATTGAACTAGGCAGTAGAGGCGCACTGTCTGTGAGACTAAACCAAATACCTCGGCTCAGCCACTCCCATAGGAACCACATTTACGGCGATCACAGAAGAAAAGGTTCTAATATTATGTACTTTATTGTTAGTATTTGCGAGTACCTTCTCATGGCATTCAAAATTTGTTCCGCCGCGACATTATTATATCTGCACAACACAGCTTTACATCTTGTCAAGCGGCTGACGATAGACACGCAACTTTATTTGAATTTTACTTGAACACGTTTACTTCTCTGCCTTGTTTTACTAGCAATTGGGATAAAAGAAAAGTTACTAGTTCATACTGCTGCAGAGCGAGAACATATTACATGTTCAGTGTTCACTTGGTACGAGTTGGTCCTGAGATAAATGGCGTCATTTTGTCATTTATGACCAAACGCAAGTGTGCCTTGGCGACAAAGCAAGTCTTATCAACAATTCAGACTCACTCCTGTGTAGTGATGGAGTAACTTCGAACTTGTATCACTTTAAAAATGTATTGTTATAGCCTGTCGCCGCCTCCGCCGCCGCCGTAGGTACCGTCAGCGCACAAAGCAACTCACGCCTGCTACTTGTGCTACTTTTGTTATAATACCCAATCGCGGTGCGGTTATATTGATAACAATCACATCCTTTGTCTTCGCGTATAATTCATACATAATCGTGATATGTTAATAGTGGTTATGCATAAATATTATGAAAGTGGTATCGAGCAACACCATAAATAACGGACCTATCGTTATTATTTGTAGACACATTAACATCGATACACTGCTATGCGAATCACTTTTGAAGTTTAAAAGACGAATGTAATAAAATTATTTGCGAATGTGATGATTCATGGAACGCGTAAAATCAATACGATGTATAAATTAGTAATATTAAACTTTGTACCAACTCTACATTAAAAAATGTTAATTCACAAAGCTTTGCGCAGAGTAAGGTACCTTTCGCTGTTCACAAAATGTATCTGAAAATTGAATGGCGATGAAGCGATATGAGCTGTCAGTCGCCGCAACTCTTTCGTGGGCCATAATCCTATCATGCTTGAGCAGAAGATTCCGCAGATAAAGTTAATACGATTTGAGAGCCGAACCAACCACAGACAGGCGTCTACATTTAAGGCTACTTATTGAGGTGCGGGATTGTACGTCTCGTGCCGCTGCCAATAAATAGCAAAAGAAAAACATGGCGCAACTTATTAAATGATTGGGACATATTGCTGAAGTATTTGGGGGTTTAATTTAAAGCTGTGCGTGTTAAATGGTATGATTGATGATGTGTCTCACGAGTGTTGCGCTCGGCGGTTCGGCCGCTCGCTAATTAAATGACTTGTCCGTCACATGGCGGTCGATACGCCACAACAAGCCATGCTCTAAACAAACAAGAGACGGTATTCGGTATATCTTACGCACGCCGTATTCAGTGGAACTCCAAATGGACATTATTAATGTTGATTGGCAATCGGCGAAAGGATTTTTAACGAAAATTTTACATTTTGTTCATGTCTGTTTTACTTTTAATGTGTATTCTTTGTCTTTGTTATTATTTTAGTGTAATTTGTTTTGATGCGAATGAATGTTTTCTCTCATTTTTTTTAAATTATTGTCTTCTTGGTTATCTTGATAATTATGTACGATTTTGTAACTTACGACGAAATCAAACACAAAATGATTATGTTGATTAGTATGAACCTGGTTTGTGTTATCTTTAAGATACTTGGTGCAAGCACTACTGCGGACCTGAGAAATATTTCAGTACAGTATTTGAAAAGGCTTTTTCATTAGATTAGAAGCTCTGTTTTGTTTATCTGACCGATAAAATGCATTAGTGCCGAAGAAAACTGTACTGTATTTCTTAGGTGTTAGGTACTGTATTTGATCTATTGTTTGAAGTACCTACAATATTAACATACTCGTATTTACGACAGCACAATGCATCGCGCCGCTGGGCATGGAGAGCGGGCTGATCCCCGATGAGGACATCAGCGCCAGCTCCTCCTACGACAAGGGAAATGTCGGGCCGCAGAATGCCAGGTAACGTGTCTATACAGGCTATCTTTGTTTGTACACTTTAAGCAACAATTATCAAACTAGCTGTACCGCGCGGTGTTACTCGCGTTTTTTTCGTTCCTTCAAGTAACTTTTATGTTTGATAGATAAGATAGAATTACATTGTTTTAGGTTAAATACATTGTTTTAGATCATACTAGATTAATTTTTCATATCGTTAAGAGTTTCACAAAATATCAAATACTATTTTTTATTTTATTATGTTGTCTTTTATGTCTCGCGTAGGACCTGGTAGTCCTTAACACAGGTTGCCTTTTAATCTATCTAGGATGCCAGGATGTCAAATATTCAAATACACATACATACCATTTTTTAAATTTAACTATAATATCTATCAA
>SJJU01005557.1:0-13893 GCA_012932125.1 Conopomorpha cramerella | reverse complement strand
ATTCAGTTTTTGTAAAATATATTCTTGATTGCAATCTTCTAAAATGTACTTGATCCCTAGACACTTCTGATGTGTGTATAAATGAAAATGCAGCTGTAGCGTGGTCGTTAGCTCATCCGATTTTCCATCTAATCACTTACTGAAAATCCACTTATTCTTCTTCAGGGTCAGTTAGGTAAACTGCTTGCGCGCGAGGACTCAGGGTCCACTTTTTGATATTTGACTTGTGTGGCTAGTTCGATCGCTGCGGTGGAACTCTCTAAGTTCCACCCAAACCAAAACCAAAACCGATATGAAAAAGTTCTACTGTTACGTGTACCCTATACACTTCACGCCTTTTAATCCCTAAGCGAGGGGTAGGCTGAGGCACTTGCTAAAGCAAATGCCCACGGTTCACCAAGCGTATTTAACCCAACGTGACAGGAGGTGGTTGCGGGTTTCATCACGATGTTATCCTTCACCGTACGAGCGTTGCGTTGCATACATAGGCTCTGAAAAAGAGTCCCATTGGTTCACATCCAGTAGCCGGACTCGAACCCGGGACCTCCCGGTTACAAGTCAAGGATCCGACCAACTGGACCACAGACGCTCTTGTCTTAAGGTACACACACCTTATGGAACGCCGCCGGTTTCTTGAAGATTCCCTTCGTCGTGTTAGCGTAGCTTTCATAAGCTCTGAAATATATACCCAATGAGGTACATGCCAGCAGGTCATTAGTAGTGCTAGGGTACCCACTACCTTCCGGTCTACTTTCCTATTAAAAATAGTAACCGAGCACAAGGACCGAAAGGTGCGTGAACCCTAAAACGGCAACAATTATCACATTTAGTTAAGCTTCATGAAATATGAGTGAGCTTTAGTAAGATTTTAGGGATTATAGGGTGATATACTGCACTATTATATTGAGGCACAGACCCGGGGTAAGATTTGTATCGTTTATCCTGTTCCCGTAGGAATTTCAAGATAAATACTATAAATATTTTTCGTGTAAGCGCACTACAAACAATAGTCTTACAAACGATGTAGAACTGACCGAAAGGAACAACTTTTGTTATTCGGGGTCCGTTCAGAAGCAGCAGACCTATGTCTTCTTAATCTAATCTAATGTCCTTAAACTTTGATTATAATACCGTGAAGAAGACGTGAGAAAGATTCTCATATATCTTAAGACTCACACCTTATATTTTGCATGTGTGTTTAAATAACCCAACAATTTGTCAGTTTAAACTCAAATTGCCAAGCCAAAATGAATCTAAACATTATCATGTATCCAAAGGTTCTCCAGTTAGGGTTTTTTTTCTAATAAATTCTATGCAATACTTGTATTATCCCGCAATATTATATGGTTGATATTGCTTCGCTACACTTATATCAGTTACCACTCATTTGCTCCCTGCTAAAGGTTCTGTAAATAAAAGTACAGAATTCCCTTTCAAGCAAAAATGAATGCCATGGTAACCTATTGTCATTAGCAATATGCAGACCTCTTAATTCGGGGACGTTCTTTAACAAATGAGGTCGAAATTCATGACTCCAAAGTTATTCACTTTGTCCTCACCACTGTACGTGCTTATAACCTGAAAGCACTAATTGCGGCTTTGCGAAGCACAATCAGTGTTCCAGCACGAGTTTCGATCTTATCTCCGTTATACTTAACGTTCATTGTTGTTTGGTATTTTGGCGTCTTAGCTCAGTGATCCTCAAGATACTGAATAGCCATGAATCTTATAGTCAAAGACCGAAGGACGGAGTTTGTTCCTTATGGTGGGAAGATGGACCAGACTACGCTTGTTTGTGTTTACTCCACAGTGTAGTTTTGTTTAATACCGTAGGAATAATTATATGTTTTGCTTCTTTCTTCACAAACCTTTGAACAAACGCCCAACCCTCACCAAACATAATACTCACTAGATGACGATTTCCATCGATTTCTTAGAAATGCCATTATCAGATTCACGTTTCCTTATAAGTTTGAGATACCATATCTTATTCAAGGAAAACAGTAAAAAATCACAACATAAAAAAAGCAAAATCAAATCGAGCATGATACTGAGGTGACAGCTGAAAGAGAAGAATTTAAGAAAATGGCAATATTTATGGCGTGGTATTTATGCTATTGACAGGGTAAGTAGATGATATTTCTGTAGGCAAAAGGACATGCTAAGCTACGTATCCAAATCCATTTCAGTTAAAGGCCATAGATGGTTAAAGTATTCACACACATTCACACCTTCCAAAGCATGTCACACCTGATGCCAAACTAGGATACCCTGCACTATGTGTGCCAGAGGCTTATTACTAAAATACTTATTACAAAGTCATATGGAGAGAATGGATGAAAGTCGATTGACGAAAGAGATTTATATGGGTGATGTAATGGGCCGGGTGAGTAGAGGTCGCCCCAGAAGGACATATACAGACCAGATTGGTGATGTCCTGGCCGAAGGTGGCGTGAAAAGCACTCGAAACCGAAGGTCATGTATGATAACATGTATGAATATAGATGAAGCGAAAGGGGTATGTCAGGACCGTGACAAATGGAGATCTGTAGTCTCTGCCTACCCCTCTGGGAGACAGGCGTGAAGTGTATGTATGTATGTTATTACAAAGTGCCCAGTCATGCAGACATGCCATACAACAAACATCCCTAGGCACATCTGTCAAGCCTTCCGTCGAAGGGAGTAACGGGAATGGAACATGCGTTGTCCTAGATTCAGGCCAGGGACCACTTAGACTAGGTAGGGTTTGAGTGGCGCTGTGAAAATAAAACTTATAGGGACTAGAAGAATCGAGAAGAAACATCACTGCCTAAAATCAGGCAGGATGGTGGTCAAACACATCTTTGTAACTAAGTACTTGCAATAAAATCTTGTACAATAGGTATAAACATGAATATATTTCATTACGATCACGTATTTGAAAGAAAGAAAAGTATAAACTTAGAGAAAAGTATAAACTTTTCAGGAATGTAATACAAAATCCTCATACGTTTCATTATTATCAAAGAATGATCACGAATAATTTCTCAAATGCAACTTTAAATAGAATTTCGCTACTGCTACTGCTACCAGTCTTATACCCTATGACTTCTCCACAGCGAGTAATCAAATTGCATTCCTCGGTTTACTCCTTTGAAAAAAAAAGAGGAAGCTCTTCTCTCATTTAGCTTTGCAACGTGTCATTCAGCACTATGGTGTACACACTGAGCTGTACAGGGTAGTGTGAGCTGAGCTGACGTCACGTGTACGCTTTTACCTACTGAAGTTCACTTTACTGTGACGACGCGCGGCTTAGCTAGACTCCCTACCAAAACGTTTTACGCCGCGGATGAAGCGAATCACTTTTGTTTCGTGTGATAAATGCACTCATTGACACTATTTTTGCTCTCCGTTTGAACATCCCACTTTGCGAATACTTCAAAAGCTCTTTAACATATCAGTGACTAACAGCAAGTTGAAAGAAAAAGTAGGAGGAAAAGTACCTGAACTTTTCAACCTTTAGTTTTGGGTTTAAAGAATCGGACAACGGTATTCCCTGCAGAACATACGAGGCGATGTAAAGCCGTGGATGCCAGTGTGGTTCTTCAGTCCAGATGGTCCTAATTGCATGGTAATGCACTTTGGTCAGATTACCGCCGTGAAGGAAGTCTGCATTGGACATGTCACCTGTAATTTCTAGGAAGGGTTTCCGCTCGTTGGGCGAGACATCAGGTTCTTATGTCCTCTGGCTGGTTCAGATCTCGCACAGCTGGGAAGGCCACCAGGGAGTGGAATTTTTGATACTACCCCTACCACGTCTGCAAGGCGGAGTGACCCTGAGGCATTCATTTTGAACTCTAGAATAACTGGACTAGTTAAAGTTACCTCCAGTCTTCTAACTTCTTGCTATCAGTTTCGATAGAATTCTTTATTCCAGACCAAGTTCAAGTCGACATCACCAAGAGACAAGAGAGAGAATATTAATTGAGAAATTACCGCTCAAGCCAAACCGCTAGTTATTGAAATTGTATTTGGTTCGATATTGTGGACATCGGCCGCAGACGGAATTCCGAGTAATGCGATCCTTCAAAGAGTTAAATTGGGTTCAATGTTTTTATTGGAAATCCATGTTACAAAATAGTAAAATACTCAGAACAAAATTGCAATAAGCGATAGGATTTCAATGAGCAAGCCATTTTCAATAGGGGTCGTGGACGACTTGCATTTTTATTTCATTTGAAAACCCAAGGATCTAGCAATCGAAGTAGATAGCTCTTCAAAGCTGGGTGACCCACAATTTCTGCTTACCTGCCTCCTGGTTGAACAGCAATCAATACTCGCATTTATCTCGTTGACAATAGTGCACATTTTCATGTAGGCTAATAGTAAAGCTTGCTGGCCATGATAGAAAATAATTTAAAAGATGAAAAACTGCTGGCTTTGTCGGAGTGTTCAGGTTCAATGATTGTGGTGATTGTGGTTCGTTTAAAAATAATTTTCAGAACTTCTCTGATGCTCGAAACGACGAAACTACGAAGTTAGGCATACTAAAGGGTCGATGGGTACCTAAATTATGATATTGCATGGACAAGCATGTCAGCTCGGTTTGATGTAAAACATTAAGATATATTTAAGTATATATTATTTAAGTTATAATTAGATTTAAGTACTGTAATAAGTTAGCGCTCTCCGAACTGTGCGGTGCCCTAACAGGGTCCATGTTGGACCATCACATATATAATTAAGATCATAAATGTACACATGGAAGCACAATAAATGAATATGAATTTGAAGATATCTAAGGCTAAAAATAAATTGTTTACATTCCACATTACTAATGTCAGTAATGAGCTGGGTTGTTACTTGCATGATATTTTATGTTATTTTCATGGATGCACCCGGCATTTGATAAATCAGTATTAAATCATATTTGTGTTAAGTACTTAGATGTAAGCCCTAACGATTTGAAAAGATGCCAAATTATTCTCGGTTCTTCTGGCTAGTAAAATAAATTAATTCACCGGGGACGTTTACTTCTTTTTTTAAATTCATTTAAATGACTTTAATCAAGCTTTGTGTTATACATACCATTGTTAAAGTCAAACGACTGACTGAGTTCAATATTGTTAAATTCATACATATTCGCTTAAACCCTCCCCTACATGATTAAATTAACCAGTTATTTCAAACAACAGCCAATCAGTTGTCGCAAACCTTTATCACGATAAACCACAATCGTTTCACAAGAGGTCCGTCGACTAGGTTTTCCGTCAGGACACAGGTTACACGACCAGTTCCACTTGATCTGCCACTGATGTATATCAAAAAGGGTAAGTGGTCCTTGTAAAATTTGTCCTACAGTAGGTACACCCATGTCCGTCGGTTGCACGCCAATAGGGGTTGCGGTGGGTCACGGAATGGCTGATAGATGTCACATTGTATTTCGTACAATTCATTTATTATCGAACTTTCGGACCGAATTCTCGAATGCATTTTCCGTTTCTATTTTTGTCATTAGTGTCATTTTCTTTGTGGGGGAAAAAGCTTTTAACTTTTTAGATGGTATTAAATGATTGATGTGTTTTATAAAATACTTAGCCCTCATGCTTTTATTTTTTGATTTTGAGAACAACTGTACTAGGTGTTATTTTCAGAGCACATTACTGTACGCTACGCAACGCTCATGCCGTGAAGGACAACATCGTCAGACAATAAGGTGTGTGAACCATATAACGTAAATGTTGTTTTCTTAGGCTTGGTGCCGTGTGACATGCCCCGGGATATTGTTCATATGTAGTCTCAGGAAGAGTTTGAAGGTTCAACATTGGGACATGGATCTAACATGAGGGAGCCTTTTAAGACAATTAGTTCTAAGCGCTAACTCGGCTTCGTACTGTTATTATAATCTGATCTCAGCCTCAAATTCTAAGCAACACCTTGTAGAACAGCTAATAGAGATAACATACTTTGTAAATTAGATACTAATTTGTTTGTTTGTGTGTATTTTCATAATACAGGTACCTAGGACTTTTTATCCCAAAGCGGGGTAAGCCGCAAATTCCCAAGGTTCACGCGCCATACGCAATGTGACTGAGGGGAGCCCATTGCCGTTATAGAGTTCGCCTAGTGGTGTGCGGGTTTTATCACGATGTTGTCCTGGTTATAGGTAGGTATGGCAAAGAAATTGGATTTATGGCAATAATGCACATCAACGTGAGACACGACTAGGTCATGAAATAGTTAATTCGTGTCGTTGTTTTTATTGTTTTCGTTTGTTTGCAATAAACAATATTTTCTTTTACTAACAATCTCAATTGGGTTCTGTATCTGTAGGAGTGTAAAAGGTGGAATTCCATCAAAATATTGAACTGTGCATTAAAAGCAGCCGTAGCACAGGCATACAAGATTCGTGTAGGAAGACACGGCCCATTTATCTGCAATTTTTTTTAAACACATTGAACAAGCGTTTGACCACCATCTTGCCTGATGGTAATCAGTGACGTGGTCTACGATAGAGCACACTTATTCATTATGTACTTATTTACCCGCAACTTGACCTTCAGACTGTACTGCGCACGAAACACATACTCCGGCAAGTCATTCCAAATCACATCCATTTATTGGTGATCTTAATTACCATCATCATTCATCAGCCTATATTCGTTTATTGCTGCACATAGACTTCTCCAATTGCACGCCACTATAATTTATTTTCGGCTTCTTGCATCAAGCTCCTGCCAGCCATCTTGTGAGTATCATCTGTCCACCTGTCTGAGGGCGTCCTACACTCAGTTTGCCGGGACACGATCTACATGAGAGAACTCGTTTATCTTAGACATGTAAGTCTTTAAGTGTTATAGTTTTAAGGGCTGACAAACAAACTGAAACTTTTCGCTACACAATATTGTGATCTATGGAAATTGTGCGACTAATCGAATAATTCCTGTAACGGTTTGCGTCTACTTTCATAGAGCGAACCGCCAGGATGTGTAATGACTTGCCGGAGTCAGTGTTTCCTGCGCAGTATAGTCTGAAAGTTAAAAGGTATTTATGGAACGGATAGAGTCCTGATGAACCTTCCTTCTGTCCGTCTTAATCGTTAGGTACCTTAAGTCATGGAAGGAGGGGCAGTGGTAATCGTATGGTTTGCTTTAAAAAGTCACATCACTTTATGCAGGATTCCTAAAATTCATATTATTATATATATATTTATATTAGATATATTTAGATATGTGTGAAAATAAGCGGTGGCAATACTGAACCCCAAATTACCTTATCAAAACGTAAATACTAATATAAAATCTACAAACATTTTACGAATATAAATGAGAATAGATATAATGAGACGCATCTCACTTAGAAGAGGAAATGTAAAAATGATTTTGACATTTTTGTTGTATTATGCAACCTATTTTGTATTTTACTGCGAATCTGCCAGAATATTGTGCGTCGCTCCAACACCTGCGATAAGTCATCAAGTGATATTCAGAACAATAACTCAAGAGCTTGCTAAAAGGGGACATGACGTCACATTCATCACCACACATCCATACGAAAACAACACTTACCAAAACCTCAAAGAGATCGATACTCACAGTTGTTACGACATCTTTGTCAAAGAATTCGTTCTAAAGATAAAAGGGAACGATCTAAGAAATTTCACGGAAGTATCTTTTCATGCTCATAATGCAGCTTTCGAATTACAAATGCAGCAGCCTGATGTTAAGGAGATATTCAATCAGAGCAGAGACGCGTACGACCTGCTAATATCCGAAGCCTTGGTGAGGACAAGTCATGGTATTTCACACAAATTCGACGCGCCGCTGGTTACAGTTTCGACATTTACGCCACTGTTTCATACAAACTTAGCGGTCGGTATTCCTAATCATTTCTCATTATATCCAAGCTACTTAAGAACTAGACAATACAACCTGTCAATATGGGACAAACTCTATCAGCTTTACATAGATTACGTGTCAGTGACTGTGGAACGAAAATTAGAACACTCCGAGCACAATGACATGGTGAAGAGAATGTTCGGAGATGACTGTCCAGACTTGACAGAGTTGGAGAAGAATATAGAAATGTTTTTTGTTAATGCAAATCATATGTGGGAGGAGAACAGGGCCGTGCCTCCAAACGTCATCTTCATGGGGGGCATTCATGTGAAGCCAGAGAAGCCTTTGCCTGAGGTAAGACTGATAAAGTACTGGCCGTTTTTGACTTTTACTATGAAACTTCACGTCTTAAACATGTACTCTTAAGCGAGTTCAAAAAAGAAGTCTTTCTCATTTCGACCGTATATATAATTTTTTTAATGTTTGTTCGCGGATAACTGCGTCGTTTATGGACGGATTACGATGTTTCTATTTTTGTTGAAATAACATATATCATAGGAGGTCCCATGATAAGGAAACCAGGATTCGATGATAACACACCAGATAAATCGAGGGGAACTTTAAAAAATCATGAGGTGACTAATAAGTACTGGATGAAATCACTTCTTTTTTCTTTAAAATTATTAACTAACTTTTATTAAGAAAACTTACGCATTTCATATGTAATTTTGGATTCAGGTCTTGGTTAAATGTCCTGACTTTGTCTGCGGCATGTATTGTCTGATGTCTGTCAAGCGACGAGGCGCGCAGACCACCAATTCATCCCAGTCGTCAATAAGGTTATGATTAATTTATCTATTTTTCAAAGGAATTTCAAACCCTCCTGGACAACTCGGGAAGAGGAGTCATCTACGCGAGTCTCGGCACAAACGTGGTACCTTCGAAATTCCCTGTCGAAAAACAGAAAGTCTTTATGAATGTATTCGCGAAGCTTCCATACACGATTCTCATGAAATGGGACGGCTACCCCATAGTCGATGTTCCAGAAAACGTGAAAATTTACAAATGGTTCCCTCAAAACGATTTACTGAGTAAGTTAATCCACTTCATATGTCTTAACCGAATTCAAAACTGGAGAAGGTACTGCATTCGAACGGATACTTACATGTTTTATGCTTGTTACCTCAAAAACCGATTAGGATGATTTTTTTATGTTTGAAGGTTGGCGATACTCCGTCGGTCCCATTAAAATTTGGTTCAGTTCCGACAATGGCATTCATGAGGAAACCATATGTCTTATTATTGTACTGGTTGAAGTCGGTTCGTTTTTCTATAAAGTTATTTAGAACATGCATCGGAGCATTCGTTTTCTTAATAATTTTACAGATCATTACTATCCTACTTCAATTCATCGCCAACTTCCAGGGCATCCAAATGTCAAGCTGTACATAATGCAAGGCGGTCTCCAGTCGACGGACGAGGCCATAGAGGCCGGGGTACCCCTGATCGGTCTGCCAGTTTTAGGAGACCAGTTTACTAACGCTGAAAAGTACGAGAAATTCGGTATCGGAGTGAAACTGGACTTTTATGACATGAGCGAGGAGGCGCTGATGAACGGCATACACAAAGTTCTCGGTGATCCAAGGTTTGTGTTGTGCCTTTTGACATTCGTAGATTCGTACGGCTATTTTCTAAACACACAACAGAGACCTTCCTAAATGTTCATCACAATACACGTTCAATCCTTTGTCTTTATCAGATTTTTTTGTAAAATCTTTAATGGTCATAAGCCAGCGATTTATAAGTAACTCAACGTCAGCCTAGCAATATATTTTTCCGTAGCTTAGGGCCTAGTAACAACCTCAGCGTGATGAGTTATCATTATCTCAACATGACAATTAGTATTTGTTATTTGACATACTTTTTGTTACAGTTACAAAGAGAACGTGCAACGTCTGGGTAGACTGAGAAGAGATCAGCCTGAGAGGCCCATAGACCGAGCCATGTGGTGGATGGAGTACGTCATCAGGAACCGCGGTGCCGGACACCTCAAGCCCGCGGCCGCCCTCGCCTCTTGGACTGAATTCCTCATGCTTGATGTTCTCCTGGCACTTTTTGTTATGGTCACAACGAGTGTGATCTTATCCTATTTT
This sequence comes from Conopomorpha cramerella, assembly GCA_012932125.1. NCBI lineage: Eukaryota > Metazoa > Arthropoda > Insecta > Lepidoptera > Gracillariidae > Conopomorpha > Conopomorpha cramerella. Next base: position 3,923 of record SJJU01005557.1, on the reverse strand, counting down.
ATTATACAGTACAGTTTATCGTTCGTTTTTAAAGAAAGCCATATTAAGATTGATTGAGTAGGATTTAGTTATAATGTATGTTTTAGTTATGATAGCAAACTTGCTTCATCCTTTATGTGCTTTCGGAGCATTGGCATAAGCCTGTCCAATCAGTTGTTCATGGACAAGCCCAACACCTAATATCATCATCATCTAGTTTTAAAAAAAAATATAAATACGTAACACTAAACTATAGAGTACCTATACTATTATTTCGTTTATTCACTGCCTCTTGGCGCACAGGCAATTCTCCGAAGATATGCATCTCTTTTCAACGCGCACGTTTCCTCCACTCCAATCAGACTAGTTTTAGCCAACCTTGTTTTATTGTCAACTCGCCCCCTTCTGGGGCGTTAGCAGAGACTTCGCGTCGGGTCCTCGTGGAGTCTTCAGTTGGTAACAGGTTTCATGACTGTGTTCCTCATGCTGAATTATTTGTCATGTGAGATCTACGCCATACCTCCCATGCCTCAGATGCCTCTCTTTCTGGCATTTCGTAGAAGCCGACTATGGCATCTGGAGATTTATGTTTATTCAAGGTTGTGAGTCTGCAACTTGTAACTTAAGTCCATATTGACATTTGAGGAGGTTAGAATCAAAACGTATTAATTTGCTTTTCTTCCCCTAAGGGTTTTTGTACATTTTCAAATATATATGTATATGTACACTACCATGTAATACTTTTTTAAATTGTTTTTGAGAAATAATAGAGTTCATGTATATGTACAAGGGAATGGATCATTTATGTTTTTCTTCTGAAAGGGCCTAAGAGTAGTATAAGTTTTCCTCTTTTTTCATCAAATTTGGTTACACGTATATTAATACGTTTTGATCCTAACCTCCTCATTTGTAACTCCTTATTATGCAAAATGTGGACGAAGGATCCTTGTGATTCTAAGGTCATATCCATCCTCCTTTTGGGATTTATGAGCATGATATGATGTATGTATCTAATATTATGCGGTCGCAGATACTACTGGTTTAGTAGTTTTCTTGCAGTGAGAATATTCAATGTGTTTTCTCGATAACAACACCTCTTTTTCTCTTGAATTTGTATTAGTGGTTCTTTTTATGATTTTATTGTGATATTCACTTCTACAAGATTTACAGGCTCTTAAATTGGGTGCAAACTTTGAAGCCACACGCCAGACGATCCTTGTGGCACAAAATACCCACATAGATACCTTGTTGCTTGGAACAGCACCTTTAGAGGAACCTTGACTAGCAGATAAATTGAATTCTTGGAAACTAAGCTTTACATTAAAAGGCCATATATTCATTAGCTAACTTAAGTCGTAAAGTTAAACGTATCTAGTCTCAACACTAAACATACTTATCTTCGGAATGTCAATCTCCCACCACGGCCCGGAAGAAGGAATATAGTATCTATTCCTTAAAGCAATAGAGTTCAGAAAACTGTGGAGCCGCGAAGCAATCAAAGTTCTGTAAGTAATTAATGTTAAGAAGCTACCAGTGTTGACATCTTAAAATTGCCTTAGAGCGAGATAGCGCACGTTGTGTGCGAGTACTCAAGTGCACGTTATTTTTATATAATCGGAGTCTTCGAAGAAGCAAATTCGGACACGTCGATTGATATGCGTGCGTAGCCTAAAGTAATTTTTTTAATGTGACGGTCTAATTTAACAGTTCCTATGCGTATATTATGATGATTTATTCCTATGAGATAAACTGAAAATTGAATACCAACATTTAAAGATTGTCATCGCGTATAATATACTCTAATTTGATTGCAGCAGAGCACAAAATTTTGTGAATAGGAACTGTCAAATAGGTTCGTCGAATTAAAAATAGCCTTTAGGCTGATATTGTAGTATAATATTGGAAAAAATCGTTTAAAGATTTATTTCAGAATAGATTTATTAGTCATCAATTACAGTATTGGTAAACGTTTTATGAACAACAGACAATGCGTTCAAGGTTTTGACAAGTTGAAATCATTTTGTTAGCCGGCCATAATACATGCTGCAGAGCTTATTCTATTTATTTTCATATAACTGTATAATCGAAATGTTGTCACTTCGATTTATGAAAAAAAAACTCGACTGTATTATTGACTAGGTGTCCCGGCAAACATTTGTTTTGCCTTAGGAAGTCGCCTTTGTACCCCGTGTATTGGAAGAAATACACCTTTTAAAACTTCCCTGGCCTTCCGCGAATAATTAAAGACCAAAAATAGCCAAATCTCTCTAGTCGTTCTCGAGTTTTAGCGAGACTAACGAACAGCAATTCATTTTTATATATATAGATAGATGACAAAGAAGTAAGAAGCACAAGGACGTTGAACGCTAGGATACAAATATCATACATTTGATTGTCAGTCACATCCATTCTAAAAATTGGTCAAGGGTCTATCAATGTGTCAGAATTTGCTTCTTAGATGACGGCGACTACAAACCCCTTGAACTTGAAAAAAACTTTAACGGATGTGGTTGTATTGATCATAAGTGTAGGTAATAAAAAAGGGATAGGGGCACTTGATAAGTACATTTCCACGGTTCATCAAGGTTACAAGGAGTGAGCTTGTCGCCCTCATAGGGTTCACACATCTGATGATGGCTCTGAAAGAGGGCCCCATTGGCACATGCCTAGTTAGTACAGCATATTCCAGAAATTATTCCAGAAAGCGGCCCTGTTTGTTATTTGTTACACTTAATTTTTTTTTTTATATGTAGGTACATGCATATCTGTTATTTTGTTTGAGATGTATTATCATTTTTCTTTCGGTGTTTTATAAACGTTTGTTGTAAATAATATTCGCTATACTATTGTATTGTTCCTAACTGTTAAGATAGTATAAGATTGGTAAATAAATAAATAAAATATCTTGAACACACAACCTCCGATTGCAGAACCAAGTACCTAGCCACTAGGCCACAGACGATCTAGTATTGTATTACTTAACTAAAAATTAATATTATACCTACCTAAGTAAAATTGTTTAGTGTCGCCATTTATGCAAATGCGGTAACAAAATACAGTGGCTCCTTCAAGTACCAGAGGCATTTCATATTAGGTTAAAGGTTTAATATGAAATGCCAAGAATAACAAGAATATTTCGAAGACAACTTCTGAAATGCTTATTTAAATCTCTTGTCTTCTCCTCCAATTTTGCTGTGCCCATAAGGGTCCTTAGGTTCCCCACCAGGGTAGTAGGTAGTTTTTCTTCGCATCAGCCACATGGTGTCCACTGCTGCTCGAGGGATTAAAATTTACCTGGTAACAAGTCGAGGGAACTTTGAACGCTTGCATGATTTTGCTGGCTTAATGGCTGGCATACAGCACGAAGAACACACGAAGCCTGTTAACGACTGAAGACGCGACGATTATCCAACGCGAAGTCTTCGTAATGTGGTCGTCATGCTCCAGAAGGAGGAGAGTTGGCAACAAAACAGGGATGCACAAAGATAATTTGTATGGAGTCAAGAAAACGTGTGCGTAGACGCGCACATCTCCAGAGAATGGACCGTACGCCGAGAGGCAGATAGGGATTGGATGGCGGTGGGCTTGATATGTCCTGAGAGGTTAAAATACAGTTATTCACCATCAGTGCCTACTTATCCCAAAGCGAGAATAGATCACCGTTATAAGGGTCTCACAACTTAAAAGGTTCATCACGGCTTTGTCCTTCCCTGTAATAGCTTCGTGAAACGTGCACAGGACATAAGAGACCCAATGGCACCCACCTAGTAAAAAATCGAGATCTAACACACAACCTATCGATTACAAGGCCAACGCTAAACCGCTACTTACATGTGGTTGTTATTTTTATTGTTGGACAGTACAACTGGAGGATCTATGTTTTCTTTTTACTAAAGTAGTCTGAAGGTCTTCAAGTCGCTGGTGAATAGGTACTACTACCTACT
>SJJU01005556.1:0-42988 GCA_012932125.1 Conopomorpha cramerella | reverse complement strand
ATTTGGGGGGGGGGGGGGGCGTCTCCATCATCAGCTCACCTTTGCCTACTATGACTTGGGCACCCTTCCACCCTCGCCTGAGTGTTGAGTTGAGAGCTGGCCGCCCACAACCCACCTACCTCGGATCGTTTTTCACAAAATTAACTATTGTTGGAATATTACAATGACAGCCTGAATTGTATTGCCGCGTTAAATATTGATTTATTACCTGTAGCAGTTTATTATTTTCTTTCGTCAAATATTTTGGAATTTTCTGAACCACCGTGGTAAATATATTATTCCGTCCTCGTGGCAATTTCCTAAAATATAGCCTGTGTTAATCATGGATAATGAAGCATCAAGTTAATCCTATTCGCATATTCATATCGTATTTTTTTTGTTTCAGGTAAGTAACTTGCCGTACAATGAGGACACTAAGTCAGGTTTTGTTTAAAAAACATCGTTTGTATATAAGTAACTTATTACAAAGTTCTTAATTCGTAAGTATGTAAGTTTGTATACATATTATAGTAATAGAACTTTCAGTTCCTTCACTTACTGACTTGCTTAACTTAATTATCTGTTGAGGGACAGGGAAATAGGGCTCGCGTAAGTTTTTCTTCCGTAGCGCTTTTGAGCAGTAATCACCAGACCTTCCCACTTCACATTATATATATATTCCGCCTTCCTTTATGGAAAAGCCGAATATTAATATAACATACCTACATTATTTCCTTAGGTTGCTTGCGAATGAATTTTTTAATTTATTTATTCATAGAAAGTTGAAGGTTCACTTAATAGCATCGAATCATTTGTTTCGAATGTTTAAAAATAATAAAATAAATACACTTCACGCCTTTAATCCCAAAGAGGGGTAGGCAGAGGCACTTGCTAAAGTTGTTTATGCGACTAGATCCAACCGACAACAAGCTAGATGTAAATACGGTAATTCGGGTGACATTGAACATTTTGTCTTCACTGCACAGTTTTGCAGCATGAATACTGAGCCATCCACGGAGCTTATCGACGCGCTCCACGCTTTGTCCGCTTAAAATTTATCGCCGGTGAATATTCGTTTAAATCCCCTTCAGCTTTTATAAAGTTATAATTGTCAAGCGCCGCTCTCCATTGTGAAGTGTAACAACCAAGTAAAATCCTATGAAAGTAGTTGATGGTGGTTTCTCGTGTTATATTTCGTCTACAGGTGGTTGTTTTCAGTAATACACGCGATGGTATTGTCAGAGTGCAGAACATTAATTAATTCTGCCGGTTCACAGAAAATAGCATTTTAAATACGTTGTTTTAATCTTGTAATGTTCTAAAGTGGGAGGAATCGCCCCGCACGCGTGAAGCATCCCACGTTTCAACAAGTAATTTCTCCTGAGAAATCCTGTGAAATGGGTACCGTGTTTGTTTTGTGACCTCACGATTTTTTCATTTAGGTGCCTATATACTGAAACCAATCTGCGCAGCGGCCTCCTGACTGGCTTTGGGACCACATTTTACACGGCGTAATTACAGAACTTGCGTGCTTTGAATTGTACGAGTGGTTTCGAATTTTCCCTCCATTTTCAGAATTTCTAGATTTTTTTTCGCGAGGCGTGTTTTGCGGCCATGATTAATGTGCTGCATTTAGTTCTTGACGTGTATGGATGGTGGAGAGTTGTAGATTTGTGGAGTGCCCCGGAGTTGGACACAAAAGCAGCCGGCTTACATAATGCCCCCGTGCTGAGTCCATTAAAGGTCGGTACGTAGTGTGGTCTCGGGCTAACGTTGTTACACCGCGTCAGACACATTATCTTAGGATAAAGCTTCATTAGAACTCATATTATTTTACTTTAGTTTGAGGCTTACGAAGCGTTAACACTGCTCATTAATGTCGATATTTCTCGTCACGGCTATAAGCAAACCGTTTTTGTAGCAAAATCTACTTTCAGCGCTTCCAATAACTATGTTACCCATATGACCTTTAATACATTGTTTAGACTTTCATATTCGCTAAATGCTCGCTAACTAGCTTTTGTATTATTGAACTATAGAGTAGATCAATACATATTGAAGGCGGGCGCAATAGCTATTGAGTTCACACCACCACTGTATCACATAAAATATTTGTACGGCTGCAGTGTAATAGCGAAAAAGTTTCTCATACGGGTATGAATAACGCTCAATTGACCCCTATTAATTTAACTGCTTCTATTACGGCGAGCAGTCCTCGCCGTCGCCTAAACAAACTTCTGGTATTGTATCGCCCCCGGACGACTGTTGTATGAGAGTTGTTCAGCGTATTGTCAACTGTTCACACAAAGTATACATTTAATAGGTAGATACGTACCGGAATTTCTATTAATACATTTTGCTGCCGAGGTCTTGTTCTTCCTTTCTCTGTGTCGCCGTTATGCAAAACACTCTCTATTTATGAGACTAATATCAACTGAACCCATCTGTAACTGTGATTTACTTTACGAGCACATCTATTTGAATTTCGTTTTCCGTGCGAGACTTTGCTTATAAAAATCACTGGGAGTTTGCTCAACAGCGCATGTTCCGTATCATATTAAAACAAAGAGAAACGTGGAACATGCGATAATATTCATACTATTAAGTTGGACATTGCATAGTTAGATGGACACGTGAAATTACATGCACAGGTAAAGCCGACTAGGGAGGCATTTCTACATTTTGAATGCATGCGACTGCAACGCTCGGCATGTGTAATGATAGCACACACGACGTTGTGAATAACCTACTATTCACTGCTTGTCATAATAAGTTTGTGGAAAATGTTCTACAACAAAATACACCATGAAGAGTCTGCAAATATTAGAGAGGTACTTATGCTGTTCCTCGCTAATATTATGTGTAATTATTATATTTTCGCTTATAGATTAATTATACATAATTATGATATAATGATTGTGTATACACTTGCTCAATTTCATTTTTTGACTCTAAATACTGTTGTTGTGTTTGAGTTTCAGTTAAATCCCTAATCCGGTGTATTTTAGCACTAATTAAAGAGTAATTGTTTGGTTTACTGTAATAATCTGGCCACACCAAATATTTACACAATAATTTTAGGGGTATGAAAATGTGCGGGACTTTATTATTTACTTTAACCCTTTCTCGTCAATTGCAAACACTTGGTAAACGGTTTAGTGTGTACACGGGCGGGAGTTTAGTTCAATTTGCGAGGTGTGCCGGGCTAATGCCACTATCTCGAGGCGGCAGCGTGCCGCGGGCGACGGGACACGCCGCCGTATAAATCCTTCTCGCCCACCACCATACAAGCACAATAGATACATGACTGGACAACAAGATTATAACGTCACACGGAAATTGCTCCATTCAGGCCATTTGCTCGTACTATTTAGAAGTAGTTTCACATCAACCTTTGACCAGCTATCGTTATCGTCTATTTGCAGAAGTGGAAGGTACACGGTGTTTCCCAAGTCACAATTCTGGACTCACAATTCTGATATTTTTTAGAAAATGAAAACTGACTTGAAGTTGTATACCCCCGTTCTATCTTTCGATGCTTTCCACAGTAATTGTCATTTCGATATTATATTGTTTTAGTCTGGTAAACAACATTTACGATTATTCGTTTGATCAGTAAGTAGGTACATGACGCCGGCGCGCTATTATTACTATGGCAGTCGACGCGGGCAGCAATGAGGGCAGATTACAATTGCTGCAAATAAGCACTTCCTAATTGTGGGGCTTCCGCAGGGCAGATATATACTTCTTTATGTTACTATCATACACTCATTGTTAGATAATATGAGATAATACAACATAAAAACTAATTTCAGGAGACAATTTGGCGTTTAATTTAAAAAGTGATTTCGTGTCGAACCCTCGTTGGCTGTTTCGAAGGGGAATCAATAGGGTAACCTCCTTTCGATATGTAAATACCCGTAAAACATGAAATTCATTGTCGACGGCCTTTATGTGGCTGATGAACTCGGCTAAGTTAATTTCGATGTAAATAATGTTCACACACAGTATCTCGCAGGCTGACATCGGGAGAGATTATAATATAGATTCAATTAACTGCGATGGATGGATAATGGAAAAGTGATTATATTTCACTCGACTCCGGCCGGCAAGTGCGGGACGTAGATTCATGCATTACGGGTTTTATTATATCATAAATATAATTTCGGCATTCAGAAACATTCGGAAATTCCAGGATCCACATTTACAGAGTGAATTATTTTGTTATTTAGAAATTTTGAACTGGCGCGAGCAAGGTCTGCTATTGGCGTGATTTGGCACAAGTTTCGTCGTCAATAATTCGATTCGCAGCCCAGAAACGTCAACTGAAACACGTCGTATTTATTCCGCCGGAATTAGTACAATCGCGCCGCGTCTCCAACGTGGAGCAGCTTGACTTCTCGCGATAATCGCCACTTCAAAAGACTTTTTGACATTTACAGTCGTATATCGCAAAATATATGACATTCGGTGCATACACTTTTGGATTATTAAGTTAAAGCGAACGACCGCGTTATATGTTAATATAATACATTGTTAATTGCGAAGTGCGTTAGAAATAATGTATTCATGAGACATGCAACGAATACATGATCCATTATCCTATCTTCCTCAATTAGCCGGTTGATCGAAGACCTAACAATGACAAGAATATTTCATCACATAATGCGTTAATAATAGATGTAGGTATTTACCTCAGTTTACACCATTACATTGTTATACGAGTCTCTTTATGTGTTGATTATTGTAATGTTCCAGCACATGGTGGGGACGGGCATGGCTCCGTTCCCCGCTGCGGCGGCGGCAGCAGCAGCAGCCCAGGCTCAGTACGCAGCTAACGGCGACGCGCTGGCCGGCGTGAAGCCGGAGGCGGGCGGACCGGCCGCCCCGCCGCAGCCGCCGCTCGTCAAGAGCGAGGGCCCGCCGCCGCCCGCGCCGCTCCCTCCCGCCGCCTTCTCCCCGCAACCACCGCCACAACCACACCCACAGAACACATTAGATAGTCAGAATAATAGCTCAGTGAGTACCTATCTATCATAATATTATGTTTGACTAGTTATTGTATACCAATGCTATTTATTAGGTTATTTTCTGTCAAGAAACACGAAAATTACATGCATAAACTAACGTCGATAATCCCTAATGGGATGGACAGACCTTTGGTGACATGGCCGGTCCCTAGGTCAATTGAAGCATTAATTATGGCTTAGATGGACAAGTAGTAAGTGGCTTTGGTTATAAGTGAGTCAGCCCATCGCCCAATAATATCTTTCATACGCGTTTTACGCCATTTCACAATACTGATATTGCACAACTGTTAAACAACAGCTGATAATTCGTGATGATGAAGATTGACATATAGATTGTTGCGCGAACAGAGCGACGGCGACACCGAGGAGAGCACGCCGGTGAGTGTGGCCACAGCGGCGGCAGTGGCGGCGGCCCAGCAGGCGGCGGCGGTGGCGGTGGCGCAGGCGGCGGCGGCGGCACACGCGGCCGGCGGCGCCTCCACGCCCGACAAGACGCTCGCCGCCGCCAACAGCGCCGGACAGCCCAAGCGGCTACACGTCTCCAACATACCCTTCCGGTTTAGAGACCCCGACCTTAGGAATATGTTCGGCGTAAGTGATCAATATCTACGTCTTACTTCTTCTTTGAGAAAACACATGCCTGTCTCATCACCATCAACAGTTGGAGAGACCAAATCAATGAGTGGACACTTGTTTTCTCTCATTTCAATTTATTATGTTGTTGATGCGATCCTACTTTGAACCGTCACTTTTATTTATGTAGAACGCTTTTGCTAATTTGGAATGAATGCTGCAAAACATCAGAATTGAAAATGCCTCTCTAATGTACCTAGTAGTGTTCTCAATAGTTTCCGTTTTCTCTACAGTAATAAATTTTACCTATTTCAGCAATATGGCACGATACTTGATGTAGAAATCATCTTCAACGAGCGAGGTTCGAAGGTAAGCCCACCACCGGTATGCCGCAGCCCGCTGAGATTCACTGAAACCACTGGGTGAATGTCAGTGGGCTGCGTACAAAGTTTAATTTATTTCAATTGAATGCGAAAAAAGTACAATATCGTTTGTACTTTAGTTGCATTTTATGTGCCATATGTAATAAGACATGGGCAGTTAACGAAAATTATATCACTTAAACTAAACATTATTAGGATGCTCAAAAGGAAAGTTTTGCAACAGCATGTTACAAAAAAAGTCGGGTACTAAAGTCGTCACGAAATTGATTCTTCTACATGAACCCTTTATGTTACTGCATTTGGCATAACTACTTATAGTTCTTAAGCTTTTAGAATATGTTATTACATTATGTTCTTTCTAATTCTATCCTTCTCTAGTGACTAACTAAATGAGTGAGATAGAATAAAAAAATACAGACTGTCAAGTATATTCTAAAGCCTAATGAACTGTACAAGTTTAGAGATGTTTTGCACCATGCTGTTTTTCCAAACATTGATTTTCTTATAGTTAACTGTCCTAACACCGTACACGCTAGCGTATACTTACAGGACATATTAATGTCTATGACAAATATTCTTCGCCATCTTATGATTGTAACTTTATCATTTACATATTATATTGTTTTATTGAACTATCTACCAACTTCTCCTGTGGGTTGCACACTAACGTGTATGGCTTACTTATGTTAAAATATAAACGATAAGTAATTTTACTTAGTTAAGGCACTCATAAGCTATTGCAGTCCCCCTTTTACTTTATATTGTCAATAATAAGCAATAGCTAAGTATTTTATCTTGATTTACTAACAGAAGTATGCCCAACATGAAGTAACTCATTGTATGATAATATTAATAATAAAATTCTTATTACTGAAACCGAGGTAAAATGGGCTTTCAATAACCTCATTAAAATTTCAAGATTCTATTGCCTATTTCATATTCTTTTGGTGCAGCATCTTTTATGATTGCATTGTATATTACCATGAAATATTATTTTAAAACTTTACTTTATAAACATGTACAATGTGTCTGACCACTGACATTCTTTTGTTAATTTGTAATGAGCTTTGTTATTTTACATTGTAATATTCCTAATGTTGTCGTAATTGTGTAAATAATGTAAACAAACTATTGAAAGAACGTGACTGGTCGTAAAAGCAACAATAATTACATTAATGAATCTCAAAAAACAACTCACTATAATTTTCGATTCCCTTAAATCTATTGAACACTTTGAGATATTACCAAGTGATTTATTAATTGATTGGATTGATCGCTTTTTCGTGTTTACTGCTTTCCTTGTGTCAGTTTGGTGACCGCCCCTTTCGTAGCCCATGCTCGTTCATATATCAATTTATAAACAAAGTATGTTTCTCTTTCAAATAATAGTTCCGAATTATTTTCTTCAGTGCCTCACTGGGATATGCAGTATTAGAGAATGATGCATCGTCACTATAACAGCTGATTTTCTAAGTCCGACTTTCGAGACAGCTCTATTATTTATCACTAATAACAAACATCGTCCAAACTCTCGTCTCTGCGAATAGTTGAGTTTTCGAGGTGGTGTAGGTTCCGTCCGGATGATTGGATCATCGCCGTACGTTGCGTGTCGCCCGCGCCGACGTACAGGTGGCGCCGCAGAGGTGAAACAACCACTGTAAAACACAACTATTGCACTTAATGCATTTTCCTTCTTGTATGTTATGTTTTAGACTGTCATGATCGTACAAACGAGACGTGCAATTTGGATGATGATCATTCTCAAGTATTTAATCCAGTCTATTAGTTTGTTAGTGACCTTAATATTTTCTGTCTATTGTTATAATGAACATTTTGTTTAGTCATACGCTTCCTAACAAGGGAAATTGAATATTTTTAAATTAGTTTTGGGCATGTACAATTTACGCTGAATCCTAAATACTGTGTTAATCGACTCGTATCTTGTAGAAGTGTGTAGGGTGCATCTGTTAGTTTGCTTCCCGGATGTCGTTGTCCCCTCCCGCCGCGGCCGCGTCGCGCTCTCGCGCTACCCTACATTATACTCTTGCACACAGAATGGTAACATAATAGAGCTGTCGTTGCTTTTTATAAGTGTAAGCGTTTCGTAAATCAGCAACTTGTTTGTCACTCTCACATCTCGTCTTTTCCACTGTACTGTGTGCTGTGATAGCTGCTTTTTGTATCTATGGGTTATCACCATTGTATTACAATGTAGATTTCTATGTGTTAGCACGGATGATTAAAAAACAACCTTAAAGTATATTGTGATAAATTGTTGGTGATACTTCAAACGTACCAGTTTACGCTATCATGCCTTGTTTGCTATAGGCAAAGAGTTAGCTTTATATAAGTACCTGTAATATATAGATTTTGAATCTGTATGAAAAATTGCATTATTTAGAAGGTTTTGCTCACTGTACAGTTTTTGCACATTATTTGATAAGAATTTGTACGTACTTTAGGTGCGATGCGTTTGATTATAGTACCTAATAGATGGTGATTTACGAGTACCACCGATCATTTGATGTAAATTGTAAGTGATGTGAGTAACATGAAGAGAACACCTCAAGTGGAAAGCAAACAAGCATTAGTCGAGGTGACTGTATAGATCAAATGGCAGCTAACATGTTGCACATGGAGTGATCGTCCCGCCGACGGCTCTCGGAGCAGCAGTGCTACATCCCCCTCAGTACAGACCACTAGGCTCGTCATTACATCACTCGATACGACCCGAACGCTTTGTGTACCCCCATACAACTAGAATACGCTCAAAGTATCAACGTTTAATGATGACACTAGTGTAATTTTAATCTAAATCTAAATAAAATCAATTAAAAAAGAATATGCAATGCATAAATGTTAATTTTTGTTGCACGTTGTTTTTTGAGCGACGCTGTTTTTAATGCATGTTTTGTCTGTCTTGCATGCAGGGATTCGGTTTTGTAACATTCGCAAATAGTGGTGATGCGGAGCGCGCACGAGAGAGACTTCACGGCACCGTGGTTGAGGGCAGAAAGATAGAGGTGTGCATGATTCAATGATTACCATCTGTAGCACTCTGTAACTTAACATCCTGCCACGCGCCACGCCTCGCGACGCCATCGCCGCCGCGCACTTAGCACTAAGTACACCTGTTGTCACAACAACCTTATTTATTTTATCCCTTTACTCTCTAGACGGTCATTTAAAATGCCGCTCGAAAGAGAGAGTGTCTCAGAGAGAATGTAGAACGAACAGTACCGTCCCAATGACGCAGAGGTAAGAGATACAAGATCAGATACAACAAACATTTACTTTAAACCCGCTATTGCATTCTTCGAGTTGCCGACGAACTCTTAAACTAACAATGAAAAGAGTACAAGTCGTGCGACACACCATTAATTTGCAATCACTACAGTACAGTCCCGTCACATAATACCCCCCAGGTTTACTAATTTTCATTTATTATTTTTATTTTCTTTTGTCAGATGTCTCAAGTTTTGTTTTATTTATAACTAAGTAATATTTTAATTTATTATAGTAACTATTTACATAATTGATGACATTACAAACATCCATAGTTTCAAAATTAACTAGAGACATCCGGCATACATATTGGCTGACTTTATTTTTTAAAGCGTTCTTTATATTGAAACTGCATGCTATCAGAAATGGATATCAATCAATACAAATGTAAGTAAACATGTGTGGGGTTCGATTCCCTTCGTTAAATTTAATAACGTAATGGTATTTTTAACTTACATTGTAATTCTTTTTTGTAGAAGAAAATAACATGGAGAATTAAAGATATTAAAAAAGGTTTTAACTGTAACTATTGCTTACTTTTTCTTTTCAAAGTCAGCCAATGTTTCCTGTATTTTGTATTCTTGATTGTAACATACAATTTGCTTCCAAAACAGGTCAATAACGCAACGGCAAGAGTACAGACAAAGAAACCCCCGGCAGTACCAAACGGTGAGTTGTTCATGAAATTCCTTACTTTCTTGCAAATATCATTATTACCCTTCAAATGCCTACCGTCTGTCATGTGAATCACAGAACACCTCCTTACATGTGATTGACACAATATGTCGCATACATACATACATAATGCTTGTTTTTCTCCTGACCCTCAGTGATACTGGCTAGAAATGGATCAGTTCCCACTGTCGGTGAGAGAGCGCTGAACACTTGTATCGGTGTTGTCCATAACCTCTACACACTGCTTTACATCTAGTGTACTTATTGTTTGACGAATTACGCGTTAGCAACGGAGATTGTCAATGCGTAGTTGTCTGAAGGCATCGATCGGACGGCTCATGTCGTGTGTAGCGGTATTAACTGTTGTTGGCTAGCCGTTTGTTTGAATGCAAGTAGGTGAATGCTATTTAGAGAATGAGTTCACGTTAGCCCGGAGATAGTCTGCCCTAGGCTGGCCGCAGTATTATGCATACCGACATGTGATAATTAATTTTCATTCATTGTAAATTTCTCAAACTAAAGCATACTTACACAAAAAAGACTTTCTCTGGACGATCCTACAAATAAATGGATAACACCAATTAGTTTATTAGACTATTGTTACGGCAGTCTGTCTGTTCGTTGCAACATTTGTCACTTTATGCATCCTAAATCTATTGATGGCGCACTTTTCAGTCTGTTGTGGAATGTTTAGGATTTTCTTCAATTTATTTAAATCTGATATCATGTTTCTCATTTACAATTTCATGATTTTGTTTCAGTGTGCGTCCAATGGCCGGAAGGTAAGAAAACTTTACGTCCCACTATTCTAAATTATTAACTTTCGCATGAGAAAGGCCGTGATTGGTTTAGATTTCCTTTTGCCTGAATGTGAGTCTTGGTACAGCATTGGAGGGTTTTCTTATTGGGCCCCTCGACTTAATGCATTTGAAATGAGAAGTGAGGATAGAAGTGCCTAATATTGTTAGATTTCGTTTGATTGATCCGTGTAGGTTATGTGTGATCCTGTTGCACTTTAGATTCAACTGTTGTCGTTTTGAACATTTAGAAAGTCGACACGAAAACTAAAACACTTTTACCATGGCCGTATATAATCAGTTCTATTTTTTTTTACTTTTAGGCTTTTGGTAAGTTCCGTGTTTTACTTTAGTCAGTAGCTCAAAACGCGTCTGGGAACTTTGTAATACCACCACTCAATTGAAACGAAAGTGGCACTCATCGCTTGCGATGTAAATAAGCGGCAGCCGCCGGCGAAGTATACCGACCAACAGTAGGATGGCATTGCCCCTTGCGCATCGTCCGTGTGTGTGATGAATGAGGGAATGAATGTGGTGGTTGGGCCGGCAGGGCTGCGCGTGGGGGGCGTGTCGTGGCCGTGGCTGGGCGGGCTGCCGGGGCTGGGCGCGCTGGGCGCCGCGTCCCCCGCGCCCGCCGCGCCGCTGGTGCTGGCTCCGCGCGCCCAGCGCCGCAGGTAACTACCACTGTGTCGCATGTTCTGTTGCATGTGTAGCGCGCGCCCGCGGGGCCCGCCCGCCGCCGCCGCCGCACGCCGCCGCGCCGCTCTTCCAGGCGCGCGCCGCCTTGCACGCACACCAGCTCGCCTACGCCCCGTGAGTACTAACCAAACCCCTCCCGTACGTACGTACACAACCTTACAGACACACACACACACATACACACACGCGCGCGCTGTGATTTGTACTATTTATTTTAAAAAAAAACGTGCTGTACAAATATTTATAGCTATACTTCATATGAAAGTTTGTACAAAGCAGAGATACAAATACATATAAACACTAGCTGTCACGGCAAACATTTGTTTTGCCACAATAAGTTGCCTTTGTACATCGTGTATTGGGAGAAATACAACTAGTAGATGCATAAAAAATAGTAGCCGATTCTCTCATACCTACTGAATACGCATATAACATTTGGTAAAAATCGGTACAGCCTTTTCGGAGGAGTACGGTAACTAACAGTTATTGTGACATGGAAATTTTATATATTACATTACGGAACATGCTCCAAAAATACAAACGATGGCGGTGGAAGTTTTGTTATTTTCATATATTAAATTATGTTGCACTGAACCATGGTTTAATATAAAGTCTGTTTGCTTTTTGTTAGTTTTAATAGCGATCACTCTTGAGAATAATCCAAATCTCAAAACTTTGCGATCAAAATAAAAAATAGGAATTCGCTCACGATTACACACTTCATCACATTAAATAAACAAATTCTTTGATCTGGGCGTTGTAAAAGTCACATGTCAGCGTGATTTAAACACGCCACGGCCTTGTTGGCGTTTGAGTAAAATATTGAATATAAATATAGCCCAATTATACGACAAACAGGTTTACAACGCTTAAAATATTTTCTTCTCCAGTCTTGAGTCACTGTTGGCACTGATTGGTTCAAAGTAAAAAGTCAAACAAGTTATTAGTACACATCCTGACACTTTGAAATAAACACCTACTTTCCGCCAACTTACAAACCTACCATAATCAACCTTACCTACCATTTTATTTATCCATAATATCTGTTCCCGAACATTATCATATTACCTATTATGTCGCTAACATTTAGAAGAACCTGTTCTAAATTTTCCACAGATATAGAGGCTATCTCTCCTGCTTCCCACGTTACTCCTAATGATCCCATCCCGCCACGTCCTCGCCATATCCACGCCATTCCCACGACGCAAGTCCCAATAACCAACGTTGACAGGCACAGCGCTTTGCCCGCACCTTGTCAGTAACAATATATTATACACCTATGTAGATTGACACTGCAAATGACATGAACAGAGCGAATATACATTATTCAGGTATTTTATAAAGGATAGTATTTAAATGTGCATCAAAAAAGTCTAACCTAACCAATATACTGACTTAGCAACAAAATTAATGATTTGGTCTTCTAATTGCCATTCTGATGATAACTTTGGCTTTTTAGGTGTGCAAGTTAGTAATTTTGATGTACAGTTTATTATTTTCCTTTTATAAAATATCTAGCTCTGTACTCAAGAGCAATAAATATTTATTGCAGTCTGTTTGCGACATTTGCCAACAAAGTATATTAGAACTGGGCATTAGCAGAGGCACAGTTTTACTGTAGTGTGACATCGAACAGTGTCCGATATGCACCAGTTGTTGTAAATTACACATTAACATAGTATGCACTAGATGTTTTATTTTTGAGTTGTTTTATGCACCACTTTAACAAATTGCCGTGTACTAAAATATTTTCTATAGTATTTATTGCATTGTCAGGTAACGAAACATAGTTGTGTACAATACACTATTCTTTCATTTTGTTTAACAAGCTTGTAGTTTAGTATTATTAAATAAAACTTAGTCAATAAGAATTAGTAGCCAGTAGAATATATTTAAATGATTGATATAAAATGAAATATGTAATGAAGAAAATAATGTTATTTTCACGTGTACATTTTGGTTTTGCAGTGTGTATTACGATCCGTTCCTAGCAGCGGCTACGGCTGACTCCAACTACCGACTTCAGGTGAGCTATGTCTTCGCGACACTCCCCTTTACCTTACTCATTAAGTTGCTTTAAATTAATTGGTAAGAATATTATCTTTTCAACGTTGAAATCGTGCCAGTCTCCATAACAGGACGTCAAGGCCTGATGTTAATGAATCTTAGTTGTAATAATGATGATGAATGTTAGGGTTTTTCTAGGCCTTGGTGACAATAACTGTGTTGTTGCAGGCCACGAAGCCCGCCGTCGAGGTAAAGCAGGTCCCATTGCCCCCAGAGGGTCATTCTAACACTTATAACGCTTCCCGGTTCATGTTTCGCTAGTATTGTAATTACCATCGTCCAGTGACTCGTGGGGTTTTGGTTTGCGCCTCATTGTAGATAATAATTGGACGGTGTTGCGTGTTTTAAAGATTGTTCAAGTGTTCTCGCCGCATATAATGTAAATAATAGAATGTGACACTTGAAGTGTTGTGGCACGCAGCTCTGTCCAGATACGTTTGGCCCTCCATATCGGTTAGTAGTCCACTGTAAGCCGCGCGGGTGCACCTGTGTTTGTGGTAACGTCGGTCGACGCTGCCGGCCGACCGCTTCCGTACTTCCTTGCCAGATTGAAGCAGCAGCGTTTTGTCTCTCTATATTTCTCGTTCAGCTGCTGCTGCCCATAGAACATTGAGCCCACAAAGCGTAGCCACTAACATTCACCGAACGTAGTATTGAGCGTGTACTTTCATCAATTTCTTCTCTTCTCGTCTGTTACAAAGAAACGTTCTCTCTTACTCACACTTGACATGTACGAGTAAGACAGATAGTTTAAGCGTAACAGAAATGTTGTTCTTGAGTTTGATTGCATGCCATCACGCCTTTGTAATAATTATATTATCTATCTATACAGTTAGTTTTCTGCAGTACCTATTGACGTTTATGTTGTGTTCAGTTTGCATGTTCTCTTGATTGAATCTCACACCTTTGAGTTGGCAGTTTTGCATCGGTGATAATATTTTTCTACGTTGCTAGGCTATTCCAAAATGTTTTTTTATTCATACGATAGCTTCGTATAGTTAGATTGCTCTCGAGTGCCCGCTGTCTCTGAACGTGCAGTTATAAGTTCAAGTCCGGGGCAGGGGACAAAACCAGCAGTGCGAGCACTAATTAATACGGGCATCAATCAAGATTTGATCCCCCAGAAAAGTCATCATTTAGTTTATCGTAAAACACTAAAATCTTCTCATTAAAGATCAGATTTTCATGCCGAACGGCCAATGATTTTTTTTATAAATACCGATTGCGTTACGTGTTATTTGTTCAATAGTGTGCAGGTAACAAGACTTACCCCCGGTTTCTTGAAGCGTGGCCTTGACATTGCATCAAAATCTGTCGATCACCGCTGTAAGACTGGATAAACACCCGCCAGTCACAGCTTCCATCAAATGATTGGAGTGCAATGTAAATTTTATAACGTATTAAGAAACCGGGTTTGTATTCAATTGTTTATGTGATTTTGTGGGTTCATTGTTCATTCATTTGTAATTCGAGTTGTGTGTTCCTAATGGATATCCTTATAACAATTAATAATTAGGTAAGTTTAAAGCCTAGAGAGAACCCGATTGACTGCCAACTGTTGTTGATTTGATGCCTGATACACTGAAACAATCTAGTAGTAGGTACGGGGTTTTCGCGAAGCCTTGTCTACACGAAGTCACTTTCTTTTCTTTATAAGGAGTTTCTTAGGTAGGTAACGGGGTACGGTGAAGTATGGTTAGTGTATATGTGTGTGTGTGACGTATTCGCATGGCACTTGCAGGCGGCAGCAGCAGCCGCAGCGGCCGCGGCGCCCCTCCTCAAGTCGCAGCTGACGACGGCGCAGCAGGCGGCGGCGGCGGCGGCAGCGGCTAACTACGGCGCGGCGGCGAGAGCGGCCGCCGCCGCCGTCTCCGCCGCGCCCTCGCCCGCTGCGCTCACGCCCCTCGCGGCAGCCACGTAAGTTCTCCACAACACCTTACAATAAAGAAACGAAGTTTTATTTGAGGCATAGAGGTGCTAAGAGAGGAAGACAGTCAGTGACAAGTCGGGTTGCTTAACATTGAAGAAAAATAGAAAAGTCACTTGGTGCCTCGGTGTTGTTCCGTGTATATTGTTTGTGCATTGCCACCTGGCAAAGCGCCTGTGAATAAATGTATTCACGGGCACCTCCTGCGTTTCCTTAACATTTTTTGTAGTGTCCACCTTAATGGGATACCTTACTGCCATTGTTTTATATATCAGACACATCAGACTAGTAATTTTGAAGTCTATGGTATTCAAAACAGAATTCAAAATCACCAGAAGTTAATCTGTCATATGGATGTTAACATCGTGTTCTTTGTTTTTGTTAAAAATATTATCTTTTGTTTCCAGGTACGGACGGGAATATGCAGACCCTTACCTAGGACACGGGATCGGTCCTGTCACGGGCTATGGAGTAAGTACTACTTCAAGATAATTTTACTATTATTACAGTTTATAATTTGACGTAGAATAAACCTCGTGTAGTTATAATGTTTCTGATTTTCAGATTATAGTAATTTTCACACTTTTTTCTTTTCTATCCCATAAGCTATTTTATACTTAGTGCCAAAACTGTATCTACATGGAAATGAAATGCAGATTTTAAGTGACATGTAACACTTTCAGACGGCAGTATACCGAAGCGGCTACAACAGATTCGCCCCGTACTAGGCTCACTCGAATACGAACAACAATCATGACAACGGACTCTCTTGTAAAGGTACAAACGTTATTATTACATTTAAGGAAACAGTATAGTGCTAGCTGGTTGCTGTAAAGAATGCTTAAATTTTTACTATAGTTTAAATATGGTCGAGAAGGAGCTATGTTTGTAAGACTCCAGAGGCAACAACAATTGTAACAGACAAGAAATTAAATTTTTAAGTAATTGAATTCAAATGTAAACTAGAGACTGATCTGCCAAGTTAAATGTTGAGAGTGTTGTCTTGACAGTCGTCGATGTAAGTCTCTAACAAATTAACACAATGTATACCAAAGTCGTTGAAGAAATCAACAGAAACAAGTAGCTCAGTAAGTAACTTCGGCTTTGGAGTGAAGTGTATGTAATGTCACAAGTGCGGGGCGACCCAGGGCTGTACGCAGGCGCAGAGCTAGTCTGGCCTCAAACTACTATTTAATTACTATACGAGTATCGTTATATAGTGTAGATGTTACACACATATTGACAATAGCGAGTATTTCAATGTTACGGTATTAGTGAGCTTTGCACTTGCATATCAAAAAGGAAGTGTAAATATTCAAAGTAAAGCAGTTGTTGAACCTTTTTAATTTGTTGGTTAGTTCGCAGATCATAAATCTGTTGTAAAATCTTATTCAGATACTACGTTTTTATTTTATACTATTTTGATACGTCAAAAAAAAAACGGTTTTACGAGATTACTTTTAATTATTATTTTTTTCTCGCACAGACATGACATTAGTTTGGTAGTGAGTGCACGCAGATGCATCTTATCAGAATATTATTGTATTCTCTATATTTCCCGAGTCACAATCAAGGTGCGTATACGGTGCCATTTTCGGTTGTTGTAATCTTCGTATTGAAGTAGTTACCTCATTGTATGTCATTTACTGAGCATACTTACTTTATTTTGTCTATAGTTCAGTGATGTATTTAGTTTAGCTTACACGTTATCACCTGGAGGGCGCTCTCGATAACTCTGTGGAATATAATGTTTCAATTTATTATCAGATTAATATGAGAAATATAATGTCGCTTCACAGTTATTAGTAGTTAAGAGGAGGGAACTCTATGGAGTTCTAACATATCATTAAACGGTCTCCTTTAAGTTTTTGTAAAATTTGTCTAATTATTATCTAAATTCCATGCTATTTTACTATATACTTTATCTGATGTACGTTTATTTGGTCGAACAAACACGCGTACGGGTCCAACCCTTTTAGACGTTGTAACTTATCGTTAGATCTAACACTTTCAATGTAGTCATATATTAATGTAACGATACGGAATCGCTCAACGTTTATACCAAAGCACAAAAACCCATCGATTCAATACAATTTACAAATGAGTGTTTGCACCCGCAATCCCACACTTGTTGATTTGTAAGTCTTTCAGTAGGAAACACTTACAAAGTCCACGAGCGATTATTTTTTTCCGTTATTTGTTTTTTCTGATTATGTCCCGTCTATTTTAAAGTAGTTTTCTGTAGTTGATATACGTGATGCATCCATCGTAGTTTATGTATAGTATTTGCGAATATGTGTTTGGATCTGAATATGTTTTGTGGCTATCATAATACGTAACTGATAGCGATGTTTGGGGGCGTTTGTCGTCATGTGTGATTGTTCCGGTCTTGTTTATGTACTTGAGATGCCACACTGAATACTGCAAGAGCCACTAGAGTCACACATGCTGCACAAGACATCAGTTATTCATTTAGATCTTTAGTTTATTTTAATAGATACCCGTGCCACCGTTAACAAGATTCGAACAATTTCATTATAGAGGCGTAAACTCAGGAAAAAGCTTTAATTAATTAAAATTTAAGGTGGTAGAGTTCGCTGTAGGTGCTCGATTAGCTTCATAGACATACACGTACGATAAATATTGTATCCCATGACATTTAAATACTTCCTTCTTTACAAAATTTCTAGTCCTTCGCGCAAAAACTTTTGTGGTTACAACTAAGGTGCTTTGATATTTTTTTTAAGTGTCTCGCAACATTAGGGGTGCGTTTTACGTGTGATCCCACAGACATCGTCGACTCGTGTATTTGAGTAGGTATGGGCCTACGTTACATACGGCACCGCGCAGTCAGTAGCTACATTGCAGGTAGGCGTGCGAAGTCCGCGCGCTCGGCTAGGAGCAAGGGGCGCAGTAGGAGGCAAGGGCCTGGACTATATACCACGGTGGGAAGGCGAGACATTCATCACTCAGATTTATTTAGTCTAAGTTCATTTCTCTATTGTGTCATATTGCCCCTAATTTAATCAATCGTAGAATCGTAAAACACTCATAATTTAGTGCCACTGGCGTTTACGTACATATAATACATGATTAGGTTCTAAGATATAACGTCGTAGTGTTATTATAGTTATTTTGCAGCTTTCATTTTTGTGCTTTACTGCCCAATACTCATGCGTGAATGCGTAATTTTAAGTGATGTTTAGTTGTGTAGCGATTGCCAGTTTTTAATGTTGTATTTCTTTGCAGTTTTTATTTAATTAAGTACACAAAAAAAGTACACTTAATGTAATGATTATTAATTTACTTATATTTGTTTACTTTGTAAAAACAAACAAATTGTCTCAAATGCAGATGCGGTCTATGTTGATTTCTACCGCACAGTTCTTCTAATGTGAATCGAATAATTATAGAATATCCATTTTATGTTTCATTAGGTTTTGTACGTGATTTTAAGGAAATCGTTATGGTAAATCATAGAAACAGAAATGAATTAATTTTATATAGAAGTGTCATTGTCTAAGCCAAATTGTTATTACTTGGAAAAATCAGAATTTAATCTACATATCTGATAAAATGGTTAGTGTACTACATTAAGATTTTGGAAAAAATAATTAAATCGTCGAATAATGTATTATAATCATTAAAATGTAAGGATATGTACGTATTTTGTAATGCAGTTGTGTCTTGTTCCCAAGAGATGTTAAACTAGTGTTTGGTACGTTATGTTTGCTGTGCACAATTTTATATCATACTCACAAACGATAGCTTCCAGCTCCTGGTTCTTAGATTTTAAAATAGTTCGTTAGATTGTGCATAATAATATTTCATATCAGCAGCCAGCTAAGGGCGATCCTTTGGTCGCTGCTGGCCCAGCCGGACTCGGGGCAGTTGCAGACGCGCGAGGTCGCGAGCGTGCCGGAGACGCGCCGCTGTCTGCAGGTGTCCCAAGTGCCGGCGCTCGCGCGCGCTTCTGTAAATAGTGTTATCGGCGTGACGCGCCACATGTTGCGAATTTTTCAACTCCCGAGTTGTATTGTTAGTAGCCCGAGTTGTAAGAATCACTTGTTCGTCAATTGCACTCGATAACGCTGTTCCGTTAGTTTAGGTCGATACGTATAATTATAAATATTTCCGAATGCGGGCGTCAACAAAACGTGTGATTTTTTGCTTGGAAAGTTTTGATTAGCATTTGTCGGGATTAGGTGTGACTAGCGTGTTGTATGCGCCGGAGTCTTGTTCACGATTCACTGCATATCGGATGTGCACATGACACGGGAGTCAGATCTGAGTCGTCGTCGGAGAGTGTAGCTAGCGCCAGTGACGCCGGCCCGCACCGGCCCGCACCGGCCCGCACCGGCCCGAGCCGGCCCGAGCTTGCGGCCGGCGGCTTGTGACGTCACTCGCAGTGCCACATGCAACCAGTATTCCAATACAAAACCTGTGCTCAATTTCCGTCTCTACGTTATTCTTGTGAATGTTGAACTTTTTCAAAGTAAATTATAAATTACGATGCATTTGTTACATAAATGTCTTCCGTTTGGCACATATTTCTTAGATTCAATGCACAATTTAATGTAGCACTTAATATCATTAATTGAGGG
Source organism: Conopomorpha cramerella (assembly GCA_012932125.1). Taxonomy (NCBI): domain Eukaryota; kingdom Metazoa; phylum Arthropoda; class Insecta; order Lepidoptera; family Gracillariidae; genus Conopomorpha; species Conopomorpha cramerella. The sequence continues at coordinate 22,969 of SJJU01005556.1, read as the reverse complement.
ACGATGCACAGAGCAAACATCCTCCAAAACACAACTTGTGATAAAGCCAATAACTGTTTGACAAATTATGATTTATGAAGTTGCAGTTAGGGAACTGTGTAAAGTTGATTGTCACATTTACTGTAAATATTTTTCCAATGTGAAATATTGAATGAAGTGAATCATTTCAAGCCTTTGGCATTGTGTACTCATTTACGTTAATAAATTATAGTATGAACAACATTGTTTTATTTATTTCTTACTGAAATAACACTTGCAGCAATAATTAGTCACACTCAATGTTAGTCGGGCGTGATTTGTTATTGTGGTTCAAAAACAAACTATTTTGATACACTGAACCCAACAATATCACAGCGCTATTTGTTCTGATCGGGCCAGTATGTTAGTAAAATTATGATAAGATTGCCGGTGTAGCCTGATAACTACAATAATTCCTCAGTGAATAATTAAAACAATCGGCATGGCGAGATAATCTACACTTTGCGATAAGGTGGTATGCGCATGCGACGCCTCTAGTGTACATTTCAGTTCGCGCGGCGCTTCCTTAACGCACACACTAGAAAAGTGAGCCATGTGTTCATAGGATATATAATTACAAAGTTGTGGTAGCAAGTGTAGTGTTTTGTTTGTATTACTGGGTGATACTGATGGTGTAATAATGGTTCTGTGTCCTCCATTCAAATGGTCGTCGAAGGGAGGCTTTACCCTGAACAACGTGCTGCCGCCGCAGGACGAGAGCGCGCGTCGAGCCACTATCAGCGTGAGTAACGCGCGTGCATTATTGATTACCCGCCCTGCGCCTGACCACCATCGATATTACCATTTCTCCGAGCCCAGTCCGCCGTGTGACCGACACACGCCTCGACATAGAAATCGCTGCCAACCTTGATTCGACAAATCCTTTCGCTGTTATTTCAACTGATAGCGATAATGAATTGTTGAAACAAACAAATCACTGTACAGATATTGATCTTAATCATATAGGTTCATGATATGCGAATAAAGTCATCTGTGAATAGTTATATGGATATAGTTTTATCGAATTTGCTTGTTTCGCGAAATAATGTTGATGTGTTTTGTAAATCAGCCAGTGTGCAGTGAATTGGAATTTGAAATGTGGCGGACAAATTAGTTGCGAGATGAACTCGTGCCTAATCGCAGCTTTCAAACCATGCCTTTGGATATTTTGGGTATAATGTTTTTCTTTCTTTTTCTCTTTGCATAAGAATAGAAGTAATTTTATTAGACGAATACCTATTAGCTAGCTAGTAGGTAATGGTTAGTCATAGGCTGGAGCTCTAATTTACAACACCTCTACGTTGAAGAAAATCAAAAGGCTTTAATTTCGGTGTAATTTCGATAGGAACTCTCCATGTATCATGTTCCAGGGGCTCCTATGGTGAAATGTGATTGTTTATGTTGAGATACGTTGTCAGTATATCAGTAGCTGGCTGACTGGGTATCGGTGTCATTTAGGTAATTTATTCAATGTTTATCTAGTAATCTTCTATCAACAGAAACTTCCTGAAGATGGCCTAGAACATAATATAGTAAAGACCAATCCGCCATTGGTAAATGGGTCTTCGCCCATCCAACAAGATGTGGCGGCCACGCTCCAACCGAGCAACAGCTTTGGTCTGGCCGCCGAACACAGTCCCAACATCAAAAAAGCCAGCTACATGAGCATACAAAGTGGAAAATCAAATTTTAGTAGAGATTCAGAATATGATCTGGGTGATGGCAAGCGCCGAATATCCGGTCCGAAAACTGTTTCGGAAATAGTACAATCCAATCCGGAACCACGGGAGAAAAGAAAACGGGGTGTGATTGCTCCTCCGACACCAGACGATGCATTCCGATCGCCATCTGATCTTAATTATAAGAAATACGAGAAGGATCCAGAGTAAGTTCACAATAATCAATTTTACTGCAGGACGCAGCTAACTGTTCATCAAAGTGCATAGGTATATTGTTAGCGAGATACTTCATTTTTTAAAGTGTCTAGTAAGGGTATAGGGGGAAACTGTAGCCAATAACATATTTGAAGTAGTTTTCAGCGCAGAATTAGCCAGGAAATGTCTTTATAAAACCATAATACCTATTCTAAAAATGTGGACGGACTTATTATTGACTATTCTGGCTGAACCTCACTATTGCAAACTGCAAGGTTACGTCAAAATCCGTTTTTATCTAAACTGCTATGTGGCTCAGGCTGGCTGGACAAATCTTCAAAATAGGTAACATTAAAGCAGGTCAATAGGCCACTATATGTGACGGCTAAACATCCTTACTTCAGAATTTGAAAGGTCGTTTAATATATAAGGAAATTTAAAAGATCAACATCTTCGAAGCTGCTCAAAGTTTCTCCGTCACAAATTCAGGGTAACTTTACCAACCCCGTAACAAAAATTGTAACGTACTCCGAAGGCAGCTTAAAGCTCAGGCTGGCTGGACACCAAGTTTTCACTTATTTCTCGTCACTAAAACCTAACAAAAACCGTATTCAAAAACCTTCCGTTAATCAGATTCAGGAGTGTCCAGCCAAAACGTAAAAAACTTGGCTCTAGGGCTGTCATAAATATATGCTACGGCCGTTGATATACAAACACTTGTCAAAATCACTTCCGTTGCCGAGATTGAGAGACCAGCGAAAAGTCGTTTTTCAAGTTGGCTGGACACTTGTTCAATCGATTATGCCTCTGAAGCGTCACAAAATATGAAGTAAGGATGTTTAGCCGTCACATATAGTGGCCTATTGACCTGCTTAAATGTGAGCTATTTTGAAGATTTGTCCAGTCAGCCTGAGCCACATACACTGCCATATTCTGCCAAACGCATTGTACGAATGTTTCGGGCTGTACCTAGGTATCTCATACAATTTATTTAAAAAAAAATGTTTGCCATGTTATCAACATGAAAATAATAGTAAGAAATTTTCTGGTTTAGCTACAATCGATACCTATCACACCTACACCTGCATGCTAGTCGACTAATTCAGAATAATAATATACATAATTTATACTAGCTGGCCCGGCAAACATTGTTTTGCCAATATACATTATTAAGAGTGTTTCTCTTCTATAATATGAAGGGTACAGGCAAAGAACAAGTATTGTCACATGGTACTTTTATTCCGAATCATTAACTTTTAAAGAAAACAACTGGATAGCGCAAAAAAGGCGCTTTTGTTTTTGGTTGAAAGGAAAAAAACTAGGAATGTCCATGACTTTCAAACTTTTGAATGTGTATTTCTCAAAATCAACTCATTTGGACATTCCCTATTCTTTGCCTGTAACCTTCATATTATGCATGTATTTACATATTATAAGCCTTCCTCAGGAATAACTTTATGTACTAAAGGAAACCGCATCCAAATCCGTTGCGTAGTTTTAAAGATCTAAGCATACATAGGGACAGACAGCGCGAGCGACTTTGTTTTATATTATGTATTGAATATGCTAAGCACATCGATATAGTTTTCAACATTATCCTTTCTACATTAAAAGATCTGCGGAGCAAATAAAGAACGCCGTAATGGCCAACGATTTCTTGAAGAACCTTATGGATGAAGATCGTCTCAGTAGTGTGGTAGAAGCCATGACACCGCAAGAGTTTGTTGCTGGAAGCCTCATCGTTCGTGAGGGGGAGAGTGGAAGTCATCTATTTGTATCAGCCTATGGTCAGTTCGAGGTGCTGAAGGGTGGACAGGTCGTGAAGACTTTTGGTGCTGGAGAGGCCTTTGGAGAGCTCGCTATACTGTATAAGGCAAAAAGATTTGCTACTATAAGGTGTAAGTATACCTACTGTTTTATAATTACTTGTAAGTAGGTAATCACGGGAATTAGACCCATTATTAAAAATAAATACAGACTTTTTGTTTATCGAGTCGTTATTCTCCAAATCTTGATGACATTACAAAACACAGTTTCTTCTCTTTTCATCCTTACATTTATCAGCCGAAAGAAACAACGCTACACCACTAGGTACCTAATAATATATAGACCATATTTTGTTACAAGACCGAATAGTTACGTGTGTAGTTTGATAAACATATCACACAAACACCTTCTTCAGTTTATAAATGAGCAAAAATTGTTATCTTTTAATCCGACTAATCTGTGTACAAATTCAGTAGCTAGGCAGGTAGGTATGTACTATTTATTTAGTAGTCTGGTAGATACGTTAAACTAATATTACCTACTAGAGAAAGCCCCGCCTTCCACGTAGTTTAGCCGTGTTTAATGCATATTTAATTAGTTTGTGAAATTTAAAAAAAAATAGGTAAATACATTTTTCATATCCAAATAAAATAAGAAAAACTTTGCCTCCGGAGCATTTATGTATGGAGATGAACAAAACCATTGTCAACAACATTTCTTTCTACGGCCATTGCTCGGGGTCCTTTTACACGCAGTATACCGACGTTACGGAACTCTCTTACGCATTGTCAACAACATTTCTTTCTATGATTGCTCGGGGTCCTTTTACACGCAGTATACCGACGTTACGGAACTCTCTTACGGTGACGGAAAACAGCGTCAGGAAACGAACATACCATAAGGTGTCTGAACTCTTCAACGTTGACGAGCAAACCAAACATAATATATAACTTTGGGTTAAATACGCAACATGAACTGTGAAGGCCTCTGTTTATTCCGCTTTATGATTAAGAATATGACTGTGTGTTTCATATCTTCACATAATCCACTATTCAGGTATTGAAAAATCTGTCAATCTAGAGTTATAAATAGCGTAACACCAATCCATTTTTAGTCAGAAGAAAATACAATTTTATTAAATTAAGTAGCCACTAAAGTGTTATCTAATAAAAAAATCCATACGAAATCGCTCGCGTCATCCGAAACGTAATAACTAGAAGTATGTAGAGAACGATTTTCTTTGTTCGATATCGCTTTACTTCAGGCGTTGCATAGCAGCGTGCAATGAAAGATTAACTATTTTTATGTCTCGACCAGCTCACGTCAGAATCAAGAATGTAACGTACGTCATCAGAATTACACAGAAGAGACACATGAACTTGCTAAGTAGTACACAAATTACCAGGTATTTCATTTGTTACCAGTATTTACTTTCAGTTTATATAGGAGGTATTGTCTATCTGCTCTCCCATCGTGTTCGAAACTAATGTGAATGACCTTAATCATTAGGGTTCATTACTTTTCACTTATCATACTTACATAAGATAACCTTATGTAATTATATACACAGGAAGTGTCATAAAAACTAAATACATAAAAACAGATCACTTACTTGGCCGACCGTCCCTACCTATTTAGGTAGGTTAAAACTTTGATGAATACATTGTATGTATAATTGTTATAATACATCTAAAATGTGATGCAGGATGTCCAGTGGTAAGCCTAGGCACGTTTTGAAAGGAAGGTAGGTTTATAATTATTCCGCGCATGTTTGAGTAAGTACATCCCGTAGTCTTCGTGGCTAGATCTAACTCGTTTAGATTTTAATTATTTTATATGGGGCCATGCTGGGTACCAACGTATTTTCGCCATGTAGCACATAATAATACGTTTTCAAAAGCAAAGAATTGTAATGTAGACAACATATAAAAAAAAGGTTTGTTTTCCTGGCATTTATTTTCTTACTTTCATCTCTTATGTAGTCATTTAAAACTTAAATAATAATCTCACACTGAGAGTGCGAAGGGTAGGCAGAGACAAACCACCACGAATAGTATCTACACGTATCTACTACTACTACTTTCAGTTCACAAAATTATCCAAGCAATTTATCGGCACTTGTTTTATTGTCTCAGTTTCCGAAACGTAGGTAGTTCTTTTTAGACCTATTCTGAAACCTAAAACTATGCGCGGTGTTACTCACGTGCTTTTACGTTGCCGTGGGATTAGGGATAAATTATTGCCGTGTTAACTTAGGGATAATGTAGCGTTTATTCGTAACGGATGTTCAAAAATAACAATAGAATGTGTAGATTACGTTTTTCCGTTCTTTAATTTATTTCACAATATTGATCTAAATACCTACACTTCACTTTAATGCCAAAGCGGGCCCCAAAATCCCAAATAGGAGAATTATATATGTATTGAATAAAATGCTTGTTCAGATCTCATAAATATTGCCTCTTTGTCGGGCACTATTTTCTCCGAGCTCGCATGTGACAGACAGTCGAGACGGTTTTTACAGTCATAAATATTCGTTCCCATGATTCCCCTGAACAAAGGGGAAAATGATAAGATTTCTCGTTATATGTAGGCACCTAAGACACTTACTCGTAGATATTCACGACGCATCATTGATTGACTAACCTATTAATACAATAAGCAAGCAGATGTATGATTCTATTGTTTGTTTCTCAGATTAATGTTTGTCCCGGTTGGGATCCAGGTCCTGTAGTCTTGACATACGTATTTTTATTCGTCGCAAAGTATTATCGAAAAAAAAACCTATTTACCAGGAACGCTTTTTATTTTTTTTATATTTGAAGTGTGTACTGACGAGACTACATCAGCTTTAATTCGGTAATCGGTAGCGGATTAGTTGAGTTAGTTCATTAATTATCATTTTCGCTAATTCGTCAGTATCGTTAAATCATTTCCCGATTCGTCAATTTCTTAAAAATCTTTAATTCGTCACTGTGCCTGATTCGTCAAATTGTTGTTTTGTGTTGTACAGTAATGCTAACTCGATTAGTTCAGCCAGTTAGGCTACGAGCGCTTGTACTGTGTGATTTTTAATATTATGATTCTATTGTATAAAACTAGCTATTGATATTCGGACTAATTTAACTAATTCGGACAAAACGTGCTCTATCTTTGTTTCTGATCCTTCTCCATTGACGTTTCTTTCGGTTAATAAATACCTACTAATAAAAGTGCCAGGAAAATTTAGACTATTTATTAGACTTATGGAGAGATGAAAGTCGATTGACGAAAGAGATTTATATGGGTGAGGTAATGGGCGGGTGAGTAGAGGTCGCCCCAGAAAGACATACATCGACCAGATTTGTGATGTCCTGGCGGAAGGTGGCGTGAAAAGTACTCCTAAGAAAAGTAAACCGTAGATGATTGTATGAAAATATGTATGAATGTAGATGAAGCGAAAGGGGGACCATGTGTCAGGATCGTGACAAATAGAGATCTGTAGTCTCTGCCTACCCCTCTGGGAGACAGGCGAGAAGTGAATGTATGTATTTATTAGAATAGAATCGAATCGATATTTTAATAAGTACAATCTGTATATTTCAGGTAAGTCATGCCAAGAGGTAGGCAGGATACCTACATTTTCGGGCAAAATAATGTTTCACTTAATAATCAGGAGATGTTGATGGTAATATGAAACTATATCGTTATGTTCCTAAAAGTCTATTAGTAAATAGGGTATACGTGCCACGCAGCACGATCATTTTGTGACTATCGAACACCAAGCTGTATTCATACGACGGGACCATTATCTTTGACGTAAAGTAGGTAATTGGAGCCCATTTCATACGCACGCACTGTATGTATGTATTTTTGTACATATATACTTGGTATGTACGTTAACACTATTAGGAATAAGTTTATCATATCATTTGTGAAAGACTAATTAGTATTTTTAATTTACTTACCCATCTATCTAATAAATCTTGACTTCTGTAAAGAATTTTCAGTTCATATGCGTTTAAGAACAATAAAATTTAGGTAAGTTGGTACTACTTAAGATGTTTTAAATATGTCTGTACATTGGTATATTTTTCTGAAATACCTAAAATCGTTTTTTCGTTATAGTACTTGAAATAATTCCTTGCGAAAAATACCTATACCTGAAAGCATCTTTGTTAATAGGCCCTAACTAAACACGTTGCATACAAAGGTCATAAAAGATGTACTACACGTGGTTATTCCGTACGGTATACATATTCGGAATAGTTACTCCGCCATTACTTTTTCTTTTTGTAAATTAGCCATTTCTCTTGTCCTCCCGTCTAGGGTGTACCTATAAACGAGAATGAATTACATGAAATATGTATAGTGGGTAACTATGTATTCCACTATCAGGTACAACAGAGTCGAAGGTATGGACGCTGGAGCGGCGAGTATTTCAGAAGATCATGGTGCGCAGTGGCCGCCAGGAGCAGGAAGACAACGTGCGCTTCCTGGCTTCCGTGCCGCTGCTGCTGGGCATTCACCCCATCGAGATGGCCAAGATCTCCGACTTCCTTAAGAGGGTAACGTTAAGCTATGTCCCACATAGATGTCAAGTGTACGAATACAGTCGAATGCTGATAATAACCTTCCAATAGTTTGTCAGAGTGTGAACCAATATGAAACAAATTGACGATTACCAATGAAAAAGTATTATAAACAAATTGACCTTAACTTGAATCTTGAACAGACTCGGACCCGAGTCAAGTTTCAAGAAGTTGTTATCCAAACCCTGTAGGAGAGTAAGATTCAAAAATCATATTTATTAAAATTGTTCTCTAAGTTCGATTTCAAACATAACCTAGTACCTTGTTATCTAGTTGTGCTGATGTGATTTTGTAGTAGAGATTGAAAGTTTTATTTTATCCTATACACATTCAGTAAGTGTAGCAAAGAAATGCATGAAGACATTGTTAGACATCCGTTGACGGTTATAGCTATGCGAGTGGTTTTATGCAATTTAAACTTTTTCTGATAGCTTGGATTATGGGTTCCCTGATGTGCCGAGCATTTAACTTAAGCAACACTTTTTACCTTTGCGGTTCCGGGCAGTATATATTGATCAACATTCTTGGTGTCAAGAGCAATAAATCAGTATGTACTGTACGTGTCTGCTGCGTTTATCCCTTTGAATTAGTAACCGTTAACATTTTTACTACTGCAAGGCTTATGCCTTCAGTAGAACTGTTGTGTGATTATCGATAATCTATCGGGCGTCTAGATATTCGAGTTATGTATGCGTAAGGACAATCTATCTAGTTATACAAGGAAACACTTATAGTTTATCTTCTGTACAGTTACAATACTAGAGTCCCGACTCGACGAGAGGACCACTACTAAAAATCACGTTTTATTTACTCTAAAATTCTATATATGCCTAAAGGTACGTATTTGTAATATTAAAATGTATGCTATTGTCAAGATGATTATTTCAGGAGTTCTTCTCAGCCGGCACGCCTGTAGTCCGTCAAGGTGACCGCGGTGACAAGTTCTACATAATCCGGGGCGGTACAGTGATCGTCACGAAGCGGGAGGGCGACGGCGTGGAGCGCCGGGTCGGGTTCCTGCGCCGCGGCGACTACTTCGGGGAGCAAGCCCTGCTGCATGAGGACAGGAGGCTGGCTACAGTCACAGCTCAGCCGCCGGGTGTCGAGTGTCTTACCTTAGAGCGAGGGTATGACACGATTTTTTATTTATCTAGAAATTTAAATAGTTGTTGTTTGTACTTTACTCTGTACTCTGTCATTAGCATACTTACACCTATTAGTCGCATATGGATGATCTTCCATTGAAAGACGCATGAAGTGATTCCTCATATCTGGATTTGTCCAGATTTGAGGAATTCCAGATTTCCGTCTTTGACTGACAAAGTAATCAAAACTGAAGACAGAACAGAAATAAGTAATTACTAGTATAAGAGCCCAAAGTAATTTTTTGGATATCCCTAAAAACAACTTGAATATTACCTACCTACCTAATAGTACCTACTACCCCAGCCACGTACTAAATTATATAACTCTGCAGACCGTTTACGGAGCTTCTGGGAAATTTGGAGGAACTGCGCAACGTGAGGCATGCGGTGCCTAGACCGTCCAAACAAAAGACATCGCAAGTGAAATCTGGTAAGATTGTTGAAAATGTTCGTATGAAAAACCACTAGGTACGAATTCAAAATGTGACTTGTGTATCATACATTTCCAATAGATAAATATACAGATACCACCCCAATTTGACCTGTGTTTAAGCCAGAAGAGCTCCACAAGAATTATTACTATGATCGTCACTTATACACAGTGTAAAAGGACCCCGAGCAATGGTCTTAGAAACGTTGTTGGATTGGTCAATATGAACAACTTTTACTATGACGACAAAATATGGGGACAGGGTACAGGGTGGAGTTTGTAACACGAGCAAAAAATATAGTCTAGATTATCACGATCCCTTTAAGTTTGATAAGGTTTCGATTTGTTCAATATGTTAGGCTATGGTTCGCTATTGTAACATTAATTAACAAAAAGTTATAACATTAATTAAATTACATAAGTTTCGTTGAGAAGTTTGGTCAAAAAAATTTTAAATATGTTTTTATTGATTGCAATCAATATTTTACTTAGCCACAAAAAAATACAGAACGCAGTGTGTAATTAGGCGCTACGAAATTCATGTAATCTAATTAATATCATAACTTTTTATTAATTAATGTTACATTAGTGCATCTCTGTCTGACACTACTCATTTTGTATGTATTATGAAAAATATAACGATATGAATAGTTAGAATTGATAACGTTCATTACAACTTAGTGTTTGCCCCTCTTGAAGGCCCCACTCTATTGTACGAAAGAAACTAACTTAATATTCAATAGAGAAAAACTGATAAGACAACAAAACTTACTCCTATATACATAGGTGACAAGCGTGTGTATGTGCTCCATTAGTAGTGAAATAGCTAGTATTAGTAGGTAGGTAATGATAGCACTAGTTTTACAAATTACCTTTTTGATAAAACATACATTTATCGAAGTAGCAAAAATACACAACGCTGCTATAGACTACCGATAGACTAACGATAATCACCTGCGATTACCTAAATAGCCATACTTTTATCTATGTGTTTGCTGTTTGGATTGTGTTATATTTGAAATTGTTGTTTGGATAATTTTGTAGTAGTCAATATAAAAACTTGCCCTTCCGTTTGCAAGTTGGTACGTACAAGTGAGTACACATGTAATAAACCTGATTAACCATAAGAATATAGTTACTTTTTAATGATACGCGCACGGGCATCATAACTCAATATTGTTCACTGGGTATTTCGGCGCGAATATAAGTAGTCAAAGACAAGTTCGAGCTTACTTTTGTTATTTTACTCGACGTTAGTGATAAAAATCTACATAAGTATATCTACTTAAAATATGTAATTTAAAAAAATAATTATCGATTAGACAAGAAATAAGTGGTATTATCAGATCCAAACGATTTTACTTTCAAAAAGACACTTATGGCTATTTACTTATCCAAGCGTACCTAATTAGGTTACTATTATCCGTCAGAGTTCGAATACATCCAGCTGAAGGAGTTAGAGATTGTTGGTACTATGGGCGTGGGCGGCTTTGGACGTGTGGAACTGGTGCAATATAACAAGGACCGCTCCCTCACCTTCGCGCTCAAGTGCCTTAAGAAGATAGACATGGTGCAGCAACAGCAGCAGGAACACGCATACAACGAGAAGAACATCATGATGACCTGCCACAGCCCGTTCATTTGCAGGTAAGCTCTATCAAGGATCTGTACCGAAGACATTTTTCTTACATATGTACATCGTTACACGTCTGACTTCCTGATGGGACACACCAGGAGAGAGACAATATACCTCCAGCTACTACGATCCTTTGTTTTCTGTAAAAAATCAGACAGAAATTCTTTAAAACCATTTAAGCCCTTACTAATAAGCGGTAAATATAGCTGTTTCGACGATGTACGAGGATCAGGACATACTTACTCTTGTAGTTGACCTTTGTTTATGTAACAGCGCGTTTGTTGGTAAGGGAGTTAGCTTCTATTAGTGAAGTTTAATTGTACTTTAAGAGTATATTTCAACAATTAATGGTCCATCGGCGATAGTTTACAGCAGCTTAAAAAGCTAAAATAATTGCATTACGTAGAGCATTCATTTTTGAATAAGTAACAAAATTAGTCTTTTATAATAAGGGAAATTATTTTTATAGTGATTTCCGTGATATTTTTTACTAGAAATAAATGCACATCATGCCTTTTAATCCCAAAACGGTTTAGGTACATTTTTTTTTATAAAAAACAAAATACAACGAGCTCTTAACATCACGTCATGTATGTACATCAACGAGTATAAATGGCAAACAAATATGGCCCATAGATTCATAGTCCGTTTAAATACAATCAGTTACAATAAATAATCGCAGATGCATTGTTGCGGTCAGAGAAAAAGTTAAGTAGCGTTGTTAATAGAATAGTACACCATGCTCCACACGAACGAAAGCAATTATACAGAGTTGCTGACTGGTGTTTTTCTATCACAGTTCATAGTTTTTACATGAAGAACTTATCATATGGACCATGCCGGAATGCGCTCTGTACCGACTTGAGGTTTGAAAAAGGTCTGTGGTTGGTGGAGCAAAACGTGTTGGAATATGTAATAAATCTTTCAGTGTATAACTCATGCAGCAACGCAATTACATTAGCCAGGTATATAAATCGGTTTGCATTATCTTTATTGCATCGTTGTGTTCCCCCTATACATTGTCGACAGATTCTTTGCATTAAGTAAGTATCTTAATCCACCATGATAGATAGGTACACAACTTGTTTGGTTTGTAAGTCATTTTCTAATCTTGTATCGCGTGTAAATTTACTATAATAGTCGTATGTTTCTATTTTTATGTCTTTTAGGTAAGCTTATTTACGGTTTGCGTTGAAATCTTTTCTAAACGGTTAACCCTTACTTAACATAAACAAACAACGCTTCTTAAAAAAAATCCACCTAACCCACTTTCTTTGACGGGCCCGTTGGCCTGGTGGTTAGCATTCTATTCCGTAGATGACCCTACGATTCGGGTTCGATGTCCACCGACGACAGGTGTTTTGGTGATGAATATTTAGGTACCTACTGGATGGATGTGTCTGGGTGTTATATGTGTATGTATGTATCAATGAAAATAATACATCTATATGTAATTATGTTTCGTTGTCTGATTCCCATAACATGTGATCAGAGCAACGTGTGTGTTGTTTTATACTATTATTTATTTATTTACTTATTCTTCTTGATACTTGTCTTATGACAAGAACGAATGATTTCATAAATCTTTCTCATCCATACCAGGTTGTATCGTACTTTCAAAGACAACAAGTACATCTATTTCCTAATGGAGCCGGTGCTGGGCGGCGACGTGTGGACCATCTTGCAGAAGCAGCGTCACTTCCCGGAGACCACGGCGCGGTTCATGGCCGCTTGCGTCATGGAGGCCTTCCACTACCTCCACTCCAGGGACATAGTCTACAGGGATTTGAAGCCAGAGAATCTGATGATCGATGAACAGGGCTATGTGAAATTGGTAAGTGTACCTAATGGAAACTTGATTTGCTCTAAAGATGAGAGGAATGAAAACGATGCGGAAGAAAGCAAACGGATAATAGTTATGACATTCTATGGGCCCCTACAGTCTATGTATGTTTTTCTGTCAATTTTTGAGGTTGATTAACATAGTATAAAACAAAGTCGCCACCCGTTGTCTGTCCCTATGTATGCTTAGATCTTTACTTCAAACTACGCAATAGATTTTGATGCGGTTAATCACAATAAACAAGCGTTTGGCGACCGTTGGTTGTTCCTACCAAAGCAACGTTTGCCGGGTCAGTTAGTTGATTAATCAATTATGTTTTAACTAACAATAAACTATGTATATTTTAGTTTTAAAAATCCTTAATTACGCCCGATATTATAATATGTAAAGTAGGTAAACAGGGTATTAACATTTAGATCGTTTAATATGAAAAAGTCTGAAACTATTAGACATATGTATGTACATAGATAATAGGTATGTTGTAAAGAACCGTGTCATCGATTTTAATCAAAAGAATTAATTGAAAGAAGAACTGCATTCATAACACTTTAATCTTGTAAAATAGAGATATTACCAAAGAACAGATCTTCGTAACTCTGTAAACAATTGTTGCAGACGATAAGTTTACAAAGCCACCTAGAAGATAACTGTTCATATTTATAAAGAAAGATAATTAAAACACACTTCAACAATATTATGTTACCTATTGTTCATTGTTTCCAAAAATGGATTCTGATAACATAATCATTATCATTATTATCATATCGCTAAATATACATTTTAAATCAAGCAGATACTGATTTCTTTGCGAATCTGAATCTGATATACCTACCTTCTGGCGATTTTATGGTTACCAACTGGGGGTTTTGGTCAGTCATCATTAAAAAGCAGACTACTAATGAACTGAAGTATGTCATGTATGAAATTATAATTAGGAACAATCCCACTTCCACCCAAGCCCTACCTGCTTCTCTGCGTACGGAGCATTCTCTGGGGACGTGCGCGTCTGCTTGAGCCTGCCTCTTTTCAACGTACACGTTTTATTGACTCCGTACAAATCAATGAAAGTAACAGCTGCTTATATATTTATATACAAACCTATCTGGAAAACTCACGTTCAGAACTGTAATTTGAAACTACCAGTACCTTCCTGGGGCCCAAATCATGTTAATTTGATTAATTGTTATTATTTCACATACAGATAATTGAAATAGAATTGCTGTAGACGTACACTGTTACTGTCATATACCTCATATCAACATTTTGCTCTAACAAAAACAGCAGTGTACTAGATTTGCACTCCTGGGTCCTAAGTCTACTTCACTGTCGTAATTACATCGCTCTAGCCTCGGTCGAGGTCGGAGAGGTATTCATTGAGAGACGACGTAGTACATCAGTGAGACGACGTTGTTATGACCTATTCTCATTATGTGTGGTCAGGTGGACTTCGGGTTCGCGAAGCAGCTGTCACCGAACACCAAGACGTGGACATTCGCCGGCACGCCGGAATACGTCGCACCCGAAATTGTGCTCAACAAGGTAATAATGCATTCTGCGTATCTGTACAGGGTGATTCTGAAATACAGTTATAGTTATATAAATAATCTGAACGAAATCGCGAGGTGTTCACTAGTAGCTACACAAACCAGTGGCGTGCACTGGCTTTTACAACAAGGTAGGCAGTAATCCCCAAGGATTGACACCTATGTATAGGTAACTTGTCTTTACGAAATATAACCTGCCTACCTAAAAACACAGGACCTTCGTCAGCCTATGTCGTGAGTACAACAAAAAAAGGTAATAACTCTATTATTAGGTCGGGTAGCCAAGATACTAAGGTAAGCAGTGTCTTTTTGCCTATATGGTGTGCACGCCACTGACACATACACTATACATAATATAACTCATATCTGTACCCTGTAAATGATAGTCAAACATGTCGAACCGATCGTCAAAAATAGAACAAGCAGAGAATAATTTCTTTTAAAATAATGTTCAATATACCCAGGGTCACGACCGAGCTGTAGACTGCTGGGCTCTAGGCGTGTTCATCCACGAGCTGCTGGTGGGCAAGCCGCCATTCCGCGCGGCCGGCGGCGACCACATGAAGACGTACACGCTGATCCTGCGCGGCATCGACGCCGTGGCGTTCCACCCGCGCGTCACCAAGTCCGCGCAGCTGCTCATACGCAAGCTGTGCCGCGCCGTGCCCGCGGAGAGGCTAGGTTACTTGAAGAACGGAATGATCGATGTTAAGAATCATAAGTGAGTAATATTAGTAATTAATGGTGCCTCTGGCACTTGCTTAGCAAACGTAGAAACGATTATTTAATTATCTTATTCGAATCATACATTACTTTTATCAAGTATTGTGTTATGCTACTGTATATTTCTACTTATAATGATGAAATACACTCATTTTGATTTCGGTTTGAAAATGCCTACGGTTCACCAAGCGTATTTAACCCAACGTGAGCCTATCGCCGCTACAGGGTTCACACACCTCGTGGTTTGTAGGTTTCATCACAATGTTATCTTTCATGTATAAGCGTTTCATTGCGTACATAGGGTCTGATCAAGATTCAAGAAAATTGATTGGTACACGTCCAGTACAGCCGGTCTCGAACCCGCGATCTCTCGACCACAAGTCAAGTACCCGACCAACTGGACAACAGACGCCTTGAGATGGTTGACTTCTTGATGGCTGTTTACTTTAACAGTCCCAACAACATGCCGCTAACTAGCAGTGTAATAATATTATTAATTTTCCACACTTTTTCATTAATAATTGATTATCATTATTTTTTTGTTACAAGGTTCCTTTGCCGTGTCAATTTCAAAATAAATTGGATTTTATATTTCTCAGGGATAATTCTAACGCTAAACAAAAAATATTGAAATGCGCGCAGTGGATAGTTTTTCAGTTTTTTCGTAACCACACTTTTTTTATTTTTCCTCTTTATTATATTGTTATTATACAATATATGTTATGCTGTATTATCACGATCTTGATGAAGGTCAGTTTAAAAATTGGTCCCTACGACCAATACGACGAGATATACGAATAATTTGTTTCGTGCACCAGAAAACCCGGAAATTTTAATACATCACATAAGTACATGAATGATGGGCTCGGCGTAGTGCGTTGAGAGTCGTGGTTAGATGTGGGTAGTTATCATTGATAATTACCTACCGTGAACACTTTCGAGGACAGGCAGGCTGCAATTAATATTACAATAAACCTTCTATACCTCTATTTGTATACCTATTTACAATTCACTGAAGTGTTAATAGGAGAACGTAACGTACACATGTGGTGGTTTGATAATCGGGAAAGAATGCATTTAAAGACATTTAGTTTTAGAAAGACTTTAATAGTTCGAATGTAAGTGGTCAAGTCTACTATAGACCGACGTGACTATCTATATGAAAGTAATTATTGATAAATTTGACAAGAGAGATATGTCAGGATCATAGCAGAGGACGTGAAGATCTTTTGTCTCTGCCTGTTCCTCTAAGAGACAGATATGTTATGTAACGTACCTACACATGATATACAGGTATGAACATCGGACTATCATGTTGGTTGTAAAACTTGCACGTGTTCGGATTTTAAATTTAAAAAATAACTACCCGTTTTTTTCTTCGAGAGCGTTATAATTTGTTGTCATAATCATAACGCATGCACTTTCGTGCATTAATTCTTGAAACCTATTGAAATCATTAAGTACACCTATAAAAACACTACAACACAAACCGGAATAATAGGATGTTTTAGAGCTGTTTTAATTCCTCATAAAGTGTATAAAAAACTAGTGTGCCAGTGAAATGCAGTTTGGCAAGTACTTATTTATAGCGAGACAGTGCTTCACACACGACGTAACAATTATTACAATTAAAAGGGAATTTTAAAGCTTTCCTACGACATTTTTTAAATAGAAGTTGTCGAGGAATTACCTACCACAATTCT
The DNA here is from genome assembly GCA_012932125.1 of Conopomorpha cramerella. Classification (NCBI taxonomy): domain Eukaryota; kingdom Metazoa; phylum Arthropoda; class Insecta; order Lepidoptera; family Gracillariidae; genus Conopomorpha; species Conopomorpha cramerella. The sequence goes on along the minus strand of SJJU01005556.1, from coordinate 5,715 downwards.
TCCTAGCGTAACTAACATCCAATCCATGCCATGGGGTATTAGTCACGTTTTATTCAGGGATAATTGAGCATTGTAACGGCAAATTATCGCAATAAGTTGTTAAGTTTATTCGAAACAAATATCCCACAATACAATTGGATATTTTCCAGATCTTCCTTAATTATGAGTATGACCTTAGTAGTAGTATCATTAGTACCCTAATAGTAATAGTATTATTATTACCCTTAGGAATAAACGGGCTGTTACTTGCACATGTCTACTGGAACTGGTTATTCTGTAGTTGACATACAACTGACAAGTTAAGTTAAGCCTAGTGTATTTCCAGAATAATACCGTTGTGATTGTGAAAGCTCTTAGTATTATTTAGGTATAGGCTGTACGTATCTGTAGATCGGGTTTAAATCAGATACCAGTACTATGACATGATTTAAAGGAAGCCAAGTCCTGTTCACACGCGTAAGCGTCTTTCCCCATGAAGCGATATCGATCGCGCGATAAAAGTTCGAGAGCCGATAAAAATCGCTCGTACGTCCGAATGGATGCAATTCTGTATCGCCGCGATATCGAGCGCGCTGCGCAACGGAAAATATCAGCATTTCTAATCATGTCGAGCGACGAGGAAGACGTTGCTTTGTACATGTTTGTCAGACGAAGACGTCGACAACGTCGTTTTTGGATACATCCGTACATTGAAAAAAATCATTTAACCAGGCTATTCATTGCAGTCAAAGAACTAGATATAGATGAAATACGCTTTAAAAGATTTTACACTATGAACAAAAATAGTTATGAGGAACTTTTACAAAAAGTTACGCCGTACATTCAGAAGTCCGATCTCGTTCGTGAGCCAGTATGTCCTAATGAACGTTTGCTGATAACACTAAGGTAAGCTTCCTTCCCATATATATACATTACTGATTTCCTAGTAAAGTACCTACCTACAATAGTTACCTATTTATTTTAGTAGTTTGCTTTCTCTGTCATAATAGTTGACTGTCATTACGATCACCATGGAATCCGTTCACTATGGAATACGATTAGTATGGAATTCGTCAAGTATAGAATCCGACCAGATAGGCACTTGTTTAAGTAGGTAGTTAAGTACTTAGGTAAAATAAAACAATAAACTTGATTGATCGATGGGTTTTTATTTGTAAAAAAAATCAGTCTTGATTTATTTACTTAGTTAAATAATCTTAAATAACATAGGTACCTACTAAAAACAAATAAATATTTAATGATAGTTGTAAGAATCAGTCTTTATTCACTTATTCCTGAATTTAGAACAACAATAATAATATATATGACATATTATGATAGGTATAGGTACATCTAACAGATAACGTGTATGCAGAAAAAAACATAATGTACCTACCTAGGTAGGTTAGGTTATACTTAAACGAAATCACTATAACAAATTAAATATTTATCTTCTAAGATAGGCGGAATCACTTCTTAAACAATATTTTTAAGCAATTAAATAATTGGTATTTATGACATAGTAGGTACATATTCAGTCTTTCAAATTTAAAATAGTTAAAAATCAACAACCAACATTGAACAACAATCTACATAAAAATCTCTTTAATATAATTGGTAATTACCGAGCGTTTCTGGACACAAGTTGTTTATAAATTAAACGCTCTAAAAATAAAAAGAAATCAGAATTTGACATTGTCAGTGTTCGATAGTACAAACTCACTTAGTTCTTCATTCGAATGCGCGACAGCTGATGTCGAAGGCATGTCTTGATTATGTATGATTGGGATAGAATTTTGTGATACTACTGAAGAAATAGGTGAATAATGAGGAGGATTCGAATGGGAATACTGAGTGGCAAATCGATACTCAACAATTTCGTCTATAACTTTAAATACTTTTCTTTTAAAAAGTTTCATTTCTGAACTACTAAATTCACTTACTTCATCAAGTAAACTCAGTAAAAATAATCTTCTTGGATCTTCACGATTATTTTGTTCTGTAGCATCTTTGGCAGCTTGTTTTCTTTTTAAATAGTTTACAAATTCTCTATCTACGTCAGTCATTCCTCTTTTTCTATTTTGTACCAACGGCGTTTCATTTATTGGTTGTGGTTCATTATTCGTTTCTGACAAATTGTTTTCATCTGGGGATGGGGAGGGCGAATTTAAAATATTACCACATGGCTTTTGCAAGGGTTTTATGTATGGCAAGATAAACTTCATGACATCATGCAGATAATACTTCTTTTTAGCACCAGAACCACTTGGCAGGCATTTATTTTTTCTGGTGAAAGTAGTACGTAGGTTTCGCCATTTTTCTTTACACTCTGAAACTAAAAAAATATATCATAATAATAAACGTATTACGTTTAGCATTAGTCAGTCACTGCCTATAGTACCGCCTTTAACGGTGAGAACAGGCCGGGACGGGTCTGTCTGTAACCTAAACTAATTTTTATTACAGGTACCTTGGGACCGGATGCACATTTTCTGCACTAAGCGATTTTTTTTGTCGTGGTACATCCACCATTTGCGACATAATAAACGAAACTACCGAAGCTATTTGGGTATGTCTGCAAGAAAGTGAGATGGCAATACCAACACATGAGGGATGGTTACGAATAGCTGAAAGATTTAATACTCTCTGGAATCTTCCCAATTGCCTTGGAGCGTGTGATGGAAAGCACGTGAGAATACAAAAAATACCCAACTCAGGTTCTCGAAACTATAACTATAAGCAGTATCATTCAATAGTTATGCTGGCTTGCTGCGATGCAGATGGCTTTTTTACCACCATTGAAGTTGGCTTCGCAGGACGAAATAGCGATGGGGGCATTTTTGAACAGTCAGCATTACTAAGATTAATGTCAGAGCCTTCAGCACAATTGCCTACTGCTTCACCGTTGCCAAATGACCCGTTGAACAACAACTTTCCATATTATTTTGTGGGCGACGAAGCATTTCCTCTCAGAAAATATTTGATGCGGCCATTTCCGCAACGTACATTAACCAATTTGAGACGAGTTTATAACTATAGATTAAGCCGAGGGCGGAAAACAATTGAATGTGTATTTGGAATGCTACGACAGAAGTTTCAAATATTCGCTTCAGCTATTCGATGTACCGATGTCAACAAAATCAATAAAATTGTCAAAGCAGCTTGTGTGCTACACAACTTTGTACGCAAACGAGAAGGAGTGATGTACTGTCCACAAGTACAAGCTAATGAGCCGTTACCTTCCAGAACACAACGACTGGCTACCTCATTACAACAGCGTTCCATTTTGAACATATCGTTACAAACCAGACCTCAAATTTTAAGGAATTATTTGTCTGAATATTTCGTACAACCACAGTCTTCTCTGCCATGGCAATGGAAATATTGCTTTAGAAATGAAGACTTCTTATAGAAATATAGGTAGTACTTACATAGAACCTAACCTGACTTTGTAATAAAATATTTAAATAAAGTTGTGTAAAAATATTTTGTTGTTAGGTTTTGTTGCACAATAACATTAGGGACAAGTATTAAACTCAATTTATTTGCTTTAATTTATTCAAAGTAAAAATTATTCTTGGCTTGGCTTCGCCGCAAAATGAATGGAGATCTAAATTAGTAGGTGTAGGTACCTATATACCAAGTTCTATGCAAAATCAAAATATCTATCTATAGGTACCTGCACAATAACATTAGGGACAAGTATTAAACTCAATTTATTTGCTTAATTGGATACCTCCCCATGAATAAAAAAAATGAGATCATGGTTGGTTAGATTTGACTCGTCTAAATTTTTCTTTAAATTAGTCATTTTATAAAGTAACAACATTGACTTATGTACCTACGTATGAATACTTACTAAATATTTATTTTAAAAAAAAAAAATTTTAAAAAAAATTAAAATAAATACACTTCACGCCTTTAATCCCAAAGAGGGGTAGGCAGAGGCACTTGCTAAAGCAAATACCCACGGTTTACCAAGCGTATTTAACCCAACGTGACAGAGGGTGAGCCCCATCGCCGTTATAGGGTTCACACACCTTGTGGTGTGCGGGTTTCATCACGATGTTGTCCTTCACCGTACGAGCGTTGCGTTGCGTACATAGGCTCTGAAAAAGAGTCCGGGACCTCCCGGTTACAAGTCAAGTGTCCGACCAACTGGACCTATATATAAATAGGGTAGGTACTTACCAGATAGGTTGCAACCTGTAGCTATGGAATTCCAGGCCAGTTCTATCAAATGGCGCTGAGAGTACTCGGGCAGGGTATGATTATAAAGGCACGGATGTTTTTCCACTTCTTGAAAATTTTTTATAGTATTCTGCTCCTCCATCTTGATCAATAAATTATGTAATATTTATTCTTCCCCAGTAGACAGGTTCTTACCAAAAGGTTCGAGCAAGCGTCGGCGACTGAATTGCTTATCGATATTTGCGTACGCGACGTCGCGCGCAGGTCGAAACAAGATCGAGCGCTCGACCAGCCCCCATACTATTCAATCTGTATCGCTCGTCTTGTGAATGTACATGCGATGCGATATCGCGCGGTCGTACGACCGATATCGCTTGCTCATGCGGACACTCACGCGACTCTGCATACAATTTCAAAGGACTCGCGACGGTTTTGATATCTCACCGATATCGCTTCTCGACGCAATTCTGTATCGAATCGCTTCATGGGGAAAGACGCTTAGGCGTCTTTCCCCATGAAGCGATATCGGTCGCGCGATAAAAGTTCGAGAGCCGATAAAAATCGCTCGTACGTCCGAATGGATGCAATTCTGTATCGCCGCGATATCGAGCGCGCTGCGCAACGGAAAATATCAGCATTTCTAATCATGTCGAGCGACGAGGAAGACGTTGCTTTGTACATGTTTGTCAGACGAAGACGTCGACAACGTCGTTTTTGGATACATCTTCATCATTTCTTTAAATTAGTCATTTTATAAAGTAACAACATTAACTTATGTACCTACGTATGAATACTTACTAAATATTTAATTCTTATAAAAACTGTCAAAGTCAAATTTAACCTACCATGATCTCATTTTTTTATTCATAGGTACCATATGTACCTATCCAATAAAGCAAATAAATTGTGTTTAAGTAATACTTTCTACTAATGTTACTGTGCAGGAACCTACTATAGATAGATATTTTGATTTTGCACAGAACTAGGTATATACTTACCTACCTATATAATATACCTACTCATAGATCTCCATTCTTTTTGCGGCGAAGCCCACAGCTAAGAATATTTTTTTGAGGTAGATAGGTAAGTAGGTACCTATTCAGCTTGGCTCTCCTTTTTTACATGTACCTACTTACCTATGTTTTTGGTGGCATATCATTAACTACTTTTTGTAAAGAAAACTAGGCCGGCATTATGATTTAAAAGTCGATATCTGTACCTAATCTGCGCCTATGTATAGGTACCTACCTACGTTAAAGTATATGTTGCTGGGGAGCGCTTTTATAAAGATTTAGGTAGGTACCTACCTAGGTTCTTCTGTTCCGTCCGTCCGTTCCGCCTGCTGCCTAGTCAAAACTTCAAATAGGTACCTTTGTGTGAATCGTGAACGGAAAAGTTTTAAAGTAGGTAGGTTCCTATGTCAATACACTCACCCCATATCCCAAGGAGGGGTCGGCAGGGACACTCGTCTCACTAGACAAGTGTCCACGTTTCACTAAGCGTATGTATGTACCTAAATAATTGAGCGTCTGTGGTCCAGTGAGC